>PVJH01024046.1:0-33764 GCA_004026705.1 Nesogale talazaci
GACGTGGGGCAGGAGCGGTCCTCACCCCTGTGCAGAGAGGGCCTGGGGGACATGGCGACGTGGGGCAGGAGCGTCCTCACCCCTGTATAGAGAGGGCCCGGGGGACATGGCGACGTGGAGCAGGAGCGTCCTCACCCCTGTGCAGAAGGCCTGGGGGACATGGCGACGTGGAGCGTGTCTGTTGAGGGGTCCCTGAGCTCAGACTCCCCGGACGCGCCTCCTCCTGCCTCGCTGTGACTCAACCCTGCCAGTGCGGACGGCCTTTAACTCATGGACTGTTCTGGGCCCCAGAGCATTGCGGTGTCATTTTTAGGGGATTTTTAAAGAAAGAGAAGTACCTGACACACAGGTCTAGGTCATTTATGTAAAGTGATCAGATGTCCCACTTTTGGCGGGACCGTCCTGATTTTTAACAATTTGACCAGCTTCCTATGGCGTTTTTTAAAAGTCCTGATTTTTGGAAAGAATGCAAGACAAGCTAGGGAACAGCAGGAGAACGGGAGAGGAATAGACGGTTTTCGGCGGCCATGTGGCTATTTTGGGAGGATATGAGTTTTATATTATTTATGTTAATTTTATAATGTTAAACTTAAATAGTACCAATTGTTGAGAACTGATTATCGAGAATTGCTCATTGAAGTTTGCATTGTTGATCAGTTCTTAGAATTCAACCACCATTGTTTGGACTTAATGAACAATGGCATTTTGGGGCATTGGCAACGACGAAACTATTTTGCAACTGCCTCAGACGATACACATCGTACTGCATGCTAGTGCTAGTTAAACAAGTAATGTCAACAGATCAGCTATTCAGATAACTTAGGTAAGTAATTTATTTATTTCAAAAACACATAAATTTTCGGGCTGAGTCCTGGTGGCGTAAGTGGTAGAGTGCGGAACTGCGGCCCGCGGGCTTGGTGGTTCAAATCCAGCAGCGGCTGGGTAGCGCCCTCGACCTGCAGAGGCAGTGATGCCCACAAAAAAAAAAGTACATAAATTTTCTTGAATTTACCAGTCAGTTCTCATATTACTTATATTTCATAGTGGCAGCAAAAAGTCTGGCACTGCCCTTGAAGATGACACGGCTTACGTTATGGCAAGTTCAGAGTGAAAATAATGCATGTTATATTGTTATTATTTAGAAAAATATAGGATTGAAATTAAAATAAAATTTAAAATATAGTTGCTTTATAACAATCAAGTTAATTTAACTTATAAACTAACAATAAAATTTCTTGGTATAATTATGTACCTAAAATTACTGTGATTTTAAGCAATGTACATAATTTATAATAGTTTTAAAAATTTAAATTTTTAACATAATGAATAAGAAAAGAAGATGCAAATTTAACGATGATGTAAGAAGTGAAATTGCTTTTATTAAAAAAACCCAAATGCGATTACATGGTAAATGTGAGAAATGTAATGGTAAATTTTCCATGTCACACAGTGGGAAGAATGATAGACGAAAGCATTTGGTCTGTCCTTTTAGTAGTCCATGATACATTGAATATATTTCTTAGTTACCCCTAGCACTTCGAATGTTCTTCAGTACCACAATTCAAATGCATTGGTTCTTCATTGGTTTTCCTTAGTCAATTTCAAAATTTCTTATGCATATGAGACCATGGAGAAAACCATGACTTTAGTCAGGCACATTTTAGTCCTCAAAGTAATTCTTCAGTACTCTAAGAAAATCTTGTGTTGCAGATTTACTTAACTAATGCAACATGTTTTTTGATTTATTGATTGCTGCTCCCATGAGCATTGATTGTGGATCCATAGAAAACAAAATATATGATGTCAATTTTTCTGTGAGATTTTGTTCCAAATATGAGAATTGCATTCTTCTTTAGAATGAGTTATAACCTTTGCTGAAGGCCATGATCCATGATCCAAGTGTCTCAATGCCTCACTTTCTGCAAGGAAGGTTGTGTCATCTGCATATATGAATCTGCTAATAACCTTTTCTTCAATCCTGGTGCCACAATCTTCTTCTGATACTCTAACTCCTGTGGTCATTCACTCAGCACACAGATTGAACATGTGCAGTGAAGATATACAACCTTGACATACACCCTTCCTGAATTTGGACCATGTGTTATTGTTGGGTTCTTTTCTCACAACTGCCTCTTGATCCATGTGCATGTTCTACATGAGTGCAATTAAATGTTATGAAATCCCCCTCATTCTCAAGGCTATCCACAGTTCATTGTGATCCACACAGTTGAATGTCTTTGCATCATCAATGAGACACAAGTCAAATTCTTTCTTTTATTCTCTGCTTTCAGTCATGATCCATCTGACATCAGGAATGGTATGCCATGTTCCACATCCTCTTGAAACTGGTCTGAACTTCTGTCAGTTCCCAGTCAATAGACTGCCGCAAACTTGGGTGGACAATCTTTAAGAAAATCTTACTTGCTTGAAATATCAGTAACAGCATATTTTGAGCAGTTTATGGGGTCACCTTTCTTGTGGTAGTTACAAATATTGTCCCATAAGTTGGCCAAGTAGATGTCTTACAAATACCCTCACAGACAAGAGGGAGCCCTTCCAATGCTTTTACTATTTACTGATAATAGAAGTAGGGAAGATAAAATAAAATTTAGATCAAAGATTACTTTGCTGTGTACCTGAATAGTGCCCACAGGCAAGATGTGAGTAAAATACATGCCTGATATTTTGTTGCAAATTACTTAATTTTCATAGATACCATCTATATGGGGATAGAAAGATATTAGCAATGGTGCACTTGGTATTGGGGGGAGGGACTTCTGTAATCCAGAGTTCTTGAAACCATCTCCAAGGAAACACTGAATTATTCTCACCATGGCACATTAAGGATGACCCAGAGAAGCTGTAGAGTCCCTTGCACTTCTTCCCCATGTTCCTCAGCAGCAGCCCACACAGATGTTCCCCCTTCTCATCATCAGAGGAACCTGAGAGATGCACTAGATTGAGAAAGGCACTGCTCTGCATTTTCTATAGCTGCTATGCTTATACCAGTGTGTGTGTGTGTGTGTGTGTGTGTGTGTGTGCCAACTGAGACCCTCTTTTGCCCTGCTCAGTAAGCTAAAAGCCAGTTCTGCCTGATATCCTGGTTATGAACCCTTAAGAGTTTCACCTGGATGTTAGGCAGTACTATGTAAAATAGGAGACATATCACTTAAAACCACATTCCTTTCTGTAGAGAAGTCTCCTACAGTGCACTGCTGGCATCCTGAGGGCTGTCTTTTCTGTTCTCTTGAAAGAAGGTCTCTGTCTCTCCCTCCTAATCTCTGTGTTCCTAGATCAGCGGTAGCTCTTTGTCTGAGATCACAAAAGGACTGGAGAGGAGGAAGCCTGTAAGAGCTCATTCATGTCTTCATAGATGCCTTCACCCAGGTGCATCTGGTGAAAACTGAACTAGAGGTGACGAGATCTGGGGAAGCTTTGAAAACATCATGTAAAGCATCTGGATATAAATTTTCCGATAGCAATTGGATCACCTGGGTCAGCTAGAAGCCAGAGAAAGGCTTGTAGTAGGTGGGGATGATTGATCCTGAAGATTCAACAACACAATATGGACCCTCATTCCAAAGTCATGACTTGTGCATGGACAGTAACTCAACACTGCCTTCCTGCAGTGGAACAGCATGAACATCTTGGACATGGGCATGGATCTCTGTGTGAGGGACACAGCGATAGAAACCACATCTTGTGACACCCAAGACCCTTGACAGCTTCAGCTGCAGAGGTAACTTTCAAATGTTCCATGAGAGGAACCATTGTCTTCCACGTCCTCAGAAGTGAGAACTTGAGAAGCTCAGTGCTGATATGATCAATGCTCCACAATGCTAATTGGGCGAATGGTTCTTAGAATTTAATCACTGAAACTTTTCAGAACTTGCATTCTCTGATGGGTCACTCTGTGTCCAATGAAAATGCTACCTGCATTTGAAACAATTAGCTGCCTGATCTTAAATAGACCAAACATTGCTATGAGTGAAAATGCCGTGAAACCCCTCACCATCTCCCTTCAGTGTTTTCTTTCATGGCAGGGCTGTAGGTGCAGTGCTGTCTGATCACTAGGAGAGGAGGGTATGCCCTCACAGGCAAAATGTCTGGCAAAACTGGAAAGACTTAGTGTGTGCCGAAGTCAAGTGCTGGAGCCGCACAGAATCAGTCAAGAACAAGTTCTTCCTGCACTGAGGACACTGCTATATATTGTTGTGATAAAAACACAGTGACTGAAACACAGTGTGAGCTCAGACATAAACCTCTTCCAGGAGACTTGAATGTGCAGCAGGTGGCACTCAGGACCACAGCAAAGTTCATCTCCAGGAAGCTGTGCAGAGGGCGTGACAGAGGGTCTTCCTCTTAGGCTTCCTCTCTGTACCTCCTGTTCCCTCAGGGAAAGCCCTTGTTTGGTGGGTTGGTTAGCTGCCCTCGAGTCTACTATGTCCCATACCAGCCGGGTGCACAACAGAACAAAAGCTCTGTGACCCACACGCTCTTGTTATTTTCAGTCTCACGGTAGCAGTCACTGTTAAAATAAATTGCTTTGAAGTGTTTTTTTATGACTTACCCTTTATTTTACCAAACAAGTGGTAGCTTTCTTTTTTTAAACACATTTTGCCATTTCATCTATGCAATAACTTTGTGGTGCCAATATCGCTGTGGAAGGAACCCTTGGTTGGAGTTTAACCTGTCAATCATCTTGCAGCTTGATGGAGGGTGACTGAGATAAATGACGCTCCAAGATTGGCCTCTACCTGGAGTGGGGGCACATTATCTGTCTCTGTTTAGCATTCCTGGTGACAAGCCACTTCAAGCCACACTGATGGTAGCCAGAGTCCTTGAGAGGACCATTGTAGCCACAGGACCTTGCACCCATCTCTCCATGCTCCTCCTGAATTCAACATCACTGCATGCTGCTGCAGTAAGTCTAAAAAGGAGCATATGGACTAGTATCAGACTTATGGACTAGTATTGGACATAAGGACTTGTTCTAGAGTGGGCTGGGATGTTTGTTTCATGTATAATTACTTCTTGACATAAAGTTCTTTCCTATACAGCCAAACACAATCCATCCTGTAATTCAATAGTACAACCAAATCAAAATTTTACATTTATTACCACAGTCAATTTTAGAACACACTCCTCTGTCTTGGGTTTATTCATATTAATGCAGTTTTTGTTACTATTATTAATTGTGACAATGATGTCCACAACAAAATTTTCTCCAATTTAAAAATTTACACATGTACGATTCAGTGCCAATGATTATTATCCTCATGTTGTATGACCATCATTGTTACCCTTCTCCAAACAATTCCACCACCATTAACATAAAGTCATGCCACTTAAGCAAAAATTATTCTTACTTGACCCACAGTAACCATAGGTCAAGTTTGAATTTTTTAGTAATTATCTTGATATAATATATATTACCCTTTCATCATTGAAGCATAGTTATAAATAATTTTATCTATATCAGCACAATCAGTTCTAATATCATGTCCCTGCACCTGTTTTCATTGCTTGTTCCCAATTTCATTCAAATTCCTCACCCTTTCTCTGTTTCCAATGATAGTCTAATCTGTTTTTCTTTCTATGCATCCACTCCTTTTGTGTTTTTATATATTAGAAATCACAATTTAATCTCTGATAATATCCCTTCATCATATTTGGTTTTATTATAGCCGTCTTTAGATCACATGGGCTGTTGTGCTTCTTCAATGTGGACTTGGTTGACATCTAACTTAGATGACTGCTTGTGTCAATATAAGCCTTTAAGACCCAGACCATCTGTTTTCATCCCCACATTGGCTGAATCATCCTTATCTTCAGTGGTCACTTCATGAAGGCGAATATCAAGAAGGCCCATGTTATAAGTTCTTGGATTGGGCTTAGAATTATGTGAGAGTACAGGATCTGCTTGTCCACGGGTTGTGAACTATTTCTATTTATTTTGGCAGGCATATTATTAGGATAAAAGCGAAAACAAAAAACAACAAAAACAAAATAAATCAAACAAAAATAAACAAATTCCAACACCCCCAATATAAAAAAAATAGAAATGAAAAAGACTATCTTATCAATCATCTAGTTGCAATCACAGTGTCAATCTATCTTGTTGACTCTGTATTTACTCTGGGTTCCCTGTGTACATTCTTCTGTTGGTGTTATAGTTTCTCTCTGAGTATCAAGAGTTTCCCCAAGTAGATTGCTGTGAATGAGGTGTCTAGTTTTTGGCATAACTGGTTATTTCCCCTGCACCTAGTTGTCCTGTCCCATGAACATGGGCAGGATTCTGTCTGAGGAGTGGTGAATCTTTTAGTAATCTCCCTAATCTGTGTTGTCTCTAGTGACACCATAGTCACTCCATATTACTGGAGTTGGATTTGCCAATACATTTGGAAGGATTCAGAGTACATTTTAAAAGTTTTTTTATTTTTATATTTTTGAGAGGAACTTTTGATAGTATGCTTCGGTAGCAGAAAAAGGAAAAAAGAAAGAAAGAGATGAAGGAAGGAAGGAAGGCTGAAAGGAATGGAGGAAGGGAGGGAGGAAGAAAGAAAGGAGGGAAAGAAGAGTTGATTCTTGAGGTCCAAAAGAAAGTCCGCACAATGCTTCTTTCTGTAGTTCAGCTGTATGATCACGGAGGACAAGCCAATTTTGCTGTCTGGGAGGCACAGTAAGGGGAAGTTAGTAGGATCCCAGACACAAACTTCTGCACAGAAATATGGCAGGTTTATACAAGCCACTGGGGCTGCATGGAGCACGGTAGACACGAATCCCTTATTTTGGAAATCAGAGAGGAGATATAACTCTATATTGACTGTATTAAAATGTAAAATGATCAAATTTTATGAACAACTTTATGCCCAAAGACCATCAGTGTCATTGAAATGAGGAAATATCTTAGAAGATAATAAATCAATAATGTTCACCAACAAGAAACAACATCGCTGTTTGCTATCATCACAATCTCATGAGAAGTAACTACCATGGTTTTCCACATCTTGAAGAGGAAGGAAGGAGGAAGGAGGCATTCAGAACTCTTATGCCACAAAGGTTCGTGTTGACGTAGAATTGTGTTTATGAATTAAAAGTTCATTAAATATGGATAGTATTTAACTAAAGCAGCACCAATGCTTCTATCTATAGTTTCCCAAATTGGATGACTCCCACCCCCCACCCCTGGTGGTGTGTGGAATGATCTAAGGGCATTGTAAGAGCAGATACCTACACTTTATCCTGGATTCTGGGGTGGAGTACAAAAGGTTTTCATTGCTAGGGAGGCCATGCGGAATTTTTTAAAGAGGATAGTAGACCATATAAGTCTGGGAACCTCTGCCATACCATGCATGGGAGCAACCTTTATAAAAGCTCCCTTTTCCTGTCAGGGTTGTTCTGTTTCCTGGAGTCATAAGAAGAATCCCAGGTCATGCAATTCATTCCTCTTGTTTATAACTGGAGAGTACATGCAAACGCAGTTCTTTCTGTGCTGATAAACTCTGCACAGGGCCTGCAATGGTAGCTCTGGGCCTCAGTGTTTAGAGTCTCTGTTTTTTCCATTTTGATTTAAACAAGAAGGCTCATTATGGGTTTTGGATGAAGTTGGGTTTTTATGCTGACCATTATCCATGGTAATAATTGAGTACATTTATCTTAAATAAAAATGCTGCTTGGTGGTTTTATAATTGTGTGTGCATGCTTGCACATGCATGTGATATTACCACAGTGTCTCCGTGTTTTTAGGGCTTCAGGGTGAGGTGAAGCTTGTGGAATCTGGAGGCAACCTGAAAATGCCTGGAGATTCTCTAAGACTCTCCTGTGCAACTTCTGGTCTCACCTTCAGTGATTATTATGTGGCAGTTTTCAAGACAGAGACCAGAGTGGGTTGGTTTTATTAGAAATGCAGCCAGTGGTCAAACAACAGAGTATGTTTCTCCTGTGAAAGACAGATTTGCCATTTCAAGAGATGATGCCCCAATCATTTCTTATTTGCAAATGAATGTACTGAAATCTGAGGACATACCCCTGTATTATTGTGCAAGACACAGTATAAGCTATTCAATGTACACTCAGACATAAACCTCAGCTACAGTGAAGGATGGTCCAACAGGGGGTGCTCATGCTTCACCAACACAAGGACTTTCTTCAGGAGCAGACACATGTGTGGTGAAGTATTTTCTGTCAGGGGCTGTGGTTTTCTCCCACTTGAGCTGGAGAATTAGGAAGTTGTACATTCAAGACCCTAAGCGTTATATGTTGTGACTCTTTATTCTTGTTTCTTTTTGTTATTGACTTTGTGGGAAGGAAGTGGACACTTTGTGAGACAAGGAGAAACAATAGTGTGGAGGGTAGTTAGCCATTAACAGAAGAGGAAGATGTCATTGTACAAGACAGAGAGGAGGTTGGGGAGGGAGGGAAGGTAAGTCATTGTTATGCTTGAAATGTTACTTAGGTTATTGGATACAAAATAATGCACTGAAACATAAACCTAGACTTAACTAACAGTAAAATGTTAATAACTGAATAATGGATGTCTTATTGTACATTTGCTAAAGTTTTGCATTCGAGATAGTTAGATTGGCTGTCCATAATGCATATCCACTTGATTCCACTTCATAATTTGCAACCCTGTCATTGTAGCATGACTTATGCAACTTCTCTGTGATTCTCAATTTGAGTGGTCCCATATCAGCAAACAAAGGTCACACATTTTACTCCAAACACACCAGAGAGAGAGAGAGAGAGAGAGAGAGAGAACCAAACTAGGTGTCTTTTTACATGTGTTGTTAACTTTCTGAGCTTCTCTAAGTTACGCAATTGTTATTTCAAGTCATTTATACATGCTGGACAGATCTTAGCAGAGCATTCTACTAATAAAAAGAAACAGAGGGTCCTTTGCTGAAATTTGAACCTTTGAGAATTTATGAGTAGCAGCAACATTGTATGACATAGTGTAAGAAGATTAAAGACACATACTACGAGAGTAAGGAATAAGTTTTCAAAGTAGAGTAGCACACATGGCTGATGGATGAGACTGTGTGTCTGTGTCAGTCACAGCAGTGCTTCACAGGGCTGCTCTCAGGGTATCAAACAATTTTTATGAAAGAGCCTTAAAGAGCCCATCCATGACTCATTGACTACACCCATTTCTTAAGATCTCCTTGGTATTTCAGGGGACAGAAAAGGCAGGAAGAGGCAGGGAAAACTGACTCGTGTAGTGTTCACAATCACTATGGAGCCAGCCCTGAGAAACACAGGGTGAGGCTCTAAATTGGGCAGAATCAGTGGCTAATGTGACATCACAGAGTGAATGCTGAAAATGATGGTTTGAGAGAACAATTGCATTTGTACCCTGAATTTTAATGACTTGTGTCTAAGGCATTTGAGGATAATCAAGTCAAGTAGAAAGGCATATTAAAACAAAGAAACAAATGATCAAAGACAAAAACAGAAATTGAGGATTTTGAGAGCTTTGAGTATATTTTTCAAGAACTAACCCCTGAGGAAAAAGTAACATTACGTCATGCAGCACCCTGAACTGATTATCTGAATCAGAATGTAGTCTCTAATTTATTTTACCCCAACGTTCACACCTATTGCTATTTTTAATGGAACCAATGAGTCTAGTGTTTTAATGAACCATGCAACAGTCTCCAAAACCCTGAAATCAGAAGAACTATATTGTTCCAGACTATGCCTGCTAATTGCATTGAAACATCACAATAGGCAATGATAGTTAGAATTAGAATAAAATATGGAACAAAACTCCAAATCAAGAGCGTTTCAGCCTTGTTAGTAGAGTAGATATTGGTGTAATCTATGAGAAAGGGTCCTTGATCACCCCTCATGTCTGTAACTGATCTCACCATCCTTGTTCATTCTTCAACCAAACTATCGACAGTCAAGGGAAGACTAACTTGCTGTGCAATGGGATAGGTTGCTCACTGAAGACGCCATGGTTTGCTGCAAGTAACAACTCCTGTGGTTTCAATTTTTGGCTCAATGCTCCAAGGGAGCTGTGGGGAAGACGGCCAGAGGGAGGAAGTTTATTGTTCACCAAGGTTTAAATCTACTTCGTGGGCATGAGTACAGGTCCATATTGCTATTTTAATACATCTGAGTTCCTTCTATGTCCCAAGCAATGCCATGAAGTCTGGGGCCAGTAATCTATGTCCTTAGCCAAAGTAAAGAGTATTTTTGCCACTGTCTTCTCTATCACCATCAGTATCCCTGATCACAACTACAAAATTCTGGTTGCATAAGAAGGAGATTTTGTGACATCTGCTGGAGACTGTGAGGGTCTCATATCATGACTTGAATATCCAGCATTACATTTGTATGATGATGTCTTGAATACATGGAAGTGCTGTTAGGGAATGTGCTTCATTGAAACCCAGCACAGCTAAAGACACTGTGTCTCCAGAATTCACCTTCTACATCTTCATCTACCCATCCTTCCCCTGTTTGCTTTACCAATATCTATTACTGTGCTGTTCTCTGAATGCAAGTTACCAGAATTTTGAAGTGAAAGTACTCTTAATAGGTGATATGACCAAGAAAATGCTTTACTTGTTCCCACTGAATGCACACTAATTGCCCTTGTCAAATGCTGGACTATTACATTAACTTTTCAGAAATCACATTTGGACATCAGAGTGCTGGGATCCAATCATGGAATCTTTTAAAATTCCTGCTGCTCTCCCTATCCTAATCAGGATCCTTCTCTTCCTGCTGTAGCCACATCTGTGACTGTTTCATTGATTTGTCACCAGCCATGATTTTATGATTTTTGATTGTGAAGAAAACAAAAGAACTATGTGCACATAGTGTGGCTTCTACTACAGAGGCAGGTCAGATTCCAATTTTGTTGTTTATCATTACTTCTTATTTTGAGATGATTTTTAAAAGGTAACATACTTCAAGAAGCCTTCAGGTATTTTTCTTCCTCCCATTTCCTCTCACAGCAAGTTACCAGGAAGCGCACCCATTCTATTTTCCAATCTAAAGCATTCAGTCTCTCTCCCCAAACAAATAATAAAAATGAATTAAATTGAGTTCATAAAATGGCCTTGATATTTCCTTGTTTGTTTGAACCAAATGTACTAAAGGTCAACAGATCAGAATTTTCTCATATATCCCAGGATCCTTCTGCATTTAAACTCTGAAAAAAATTGCTAACTGCAGCACATTGTACTTTGTGGATCCTTATGATTATTGCTATCCATTCCTGGTTTGTTTTTTTCTTCCAATAAACTCTTTAATTTTTAATTCAAGATTAAATTTGGTCTTTGGAAGGAGAAACAGAAAAGGAAATGATATGTATGTTTCCTGATCATAGATGTTAACCAATAAGTGACAAATTTAAGGGGGAAAATGAATGAAAATCAAAAATGAATGATAATAGATTTATCATCTTCAGGAAAAATTATCTTAATGACTTCAATAACTAATCTTTTGTGCCAAGGTTATATTTGTTGTAAATGTAATAGCTGTGGAGAATTTAACTACAGTATAAGAACATAAACATTGGACATTCTGTTTAAGACCATTCCCCAAATTGTTTAACTTTGTTTAACAATGTAAGTTCCACATCTTGTCCAAGGAGCCTTCTTTTAAGATATCAAATGTTCCTACAGGATGTGGGAATACCTCAGTTATTGCCTATATTTATTTGGCCTTTTGTTTCCCATTACAGCAAATGAATATCAGATTTGACCAAACCACACAAGGATAACAAGCACATTCTCTAAGGAATTAAGTTACTGTAAAGGCGTTATGAAATAAGAAAACATGTGGAACCAAGAATACATAGAGCCATATCTTGTTAAGAATCATGACCTCATCCTAATGTATGGGTGTTCCACATCCATAATGCTAAACATTGACTTATTGGTACACTTGTCTAAAACTGTAAACCAAGCCCACTATATTGTTCAGGAGCTTACTTTAAGGAATCTTCCAGCTCAGTCCTTGCAGAATCCAAAGCAAGCGGACCCCTTTCCCTGTCATGAAGCCCCTATCCTTATTGCTCAGCAGGAGTTGGGTTGGGAACATGTCGCACATTTCTTTTTGCTGAGTGTGTTTTTAAACATAAAAGTACACACTGTCTTAAAAAGATGCTAGAATTGGAATCAATTCAATGACAATGTGTGTGGTCTTGGTGCTATCACAAAGAAAATAATGGGGTCAGTCTTTCTCTTTTTACTTTTCAAGTTTTTAAGTTCCAAGAAAACTGGGAACTTCTCTCCTTTATTTCTAGGGCTTCTGATATGCAGAGCACTGCACCAATTTCCAGGTAAAATCTCAAAATTAGTAAACAGA
This sequence comes from Nesogale talazaci, assembly GCA_004026705.1. Classification (NCBI taxonomy): domain Eukaryota; kingdom Metazoa; phylum Chordata; class Mammalia; order Afrosoricida; family Tenrecidae; genus Nesogale; species Nesogale talazaci. The sequence goes on from PVJH01024046.1 coordinate 12,328, forward strand.
ATTGCATCGTGAATAGGGTTCTCCAGGATCCACAGGCACTGCCCCAAAGTCATAAATTTCTGCATTGTGATTATGTCTCCCTAGAAGTGTTGAGATTCCAAAAACTTGTTGACATAATGAGTTTCCAATGGTGTGTCTTCAATAATGACTTTCAATGTTCCTAGTTTTCCAAGAATGGGCACAGGCAGTCAATCACAAAAGAATAAGTACTGCATGAATCTCTGGGGGTAAGTATAAACAGTATGGTGAATATAAAAGAGTAGACTCCTATACCATAACAGTTGGTCCAAGATGTAGGATAAGGGGAGGAGGAAGGACCAAACCCAGGGAGGTACACGCTGGGTGCAACACAGTAAGGGGAGAAGGATGAGAGGGTGGAGGGGATAAGGAGCTAAAAGGGAGTTCAAAAGTGAAAGGATAACAGAGGGAATGGGCCACTAACCCACCCAGTGGGGGAGTACTGGTCTTGTCTCCACAGAAACCAGAATGGGTGAGCAGTTCCTACTACGAAACACCCAACCAAGAGGACAGCGTGGACGCATGGAAGGGTGCAAGAAAAGAGAGAGCTATAGAGACGGACACAACCAGAATCAGATGGACTCCATCCCTAGAAGTGGGAGTGGCAGAGAATAGGTTGGGGGAGGGGCCAGCATCCCACAACCACAGGGACAAAGACAAGAAGGGAGGAAGAGGAAGAGAGATGGTCCAAGCTCCACGCCGACACATGATGCTCAGAGGAATAAATCCCTCTGGGGATGCTATGAGCCACAGAAAGGACTGGGCAAACAATGATTCCTGGGGGCACAAGAGAGGGGAAGAGAAGGGTGTGTGGACAAATACATGGATGGGGGAGGGGGAGCAACAAGTGCTCACGAATCAATGGAAAGGAGGCTGTGGGAGGCCTGGTTGGGATTAAGCAAGGACAATGGTCCTGTGAGGAAACACTGAAACACCAATGAAGGTGGAACATGATGTTGGGACAGGAGGGAGATGGAAGGAAATAGAGGAAAGAGCTAGAAGGCAAAGGGCACTTGCATAGGTCTAACATAGGTATGTCCATACATACGTACAACTATCTATTATAATGTGGATAAATTTAAGAACATATCTATAGGCCAAAAACTATGGTAGCAAGTGGACCTTGGGACCTCTCCCTGGTGCTCCCTCAATGCAAGAACACTTTGTTCTATGATTCTGGTATTCCTCGAGGCTCACTGGCCCAACACGATCACTGAAGTTAAATAGGTGCACAAGCAAATTTGGTGAAAAAAGTTGATGGTGCCCAGCCATCAAAGGATATATCTGGGGTCTTAAAAGCCTGAAGATAAACAATAGACCAACCACTTGAGAAGAGACAACACCCACACAGAACAAGCACAATAGCCAGCGTGACCACATGGTGGTGAAAAGTCTAGGCAATAGACATCAAATGGGAAAAAATGTATCACTGTGTGCACACATCCCCAAGGTGTCCACTGAGTACATGTGGGAGCATGAGCAAGAGTTGTGAAGAAAGCAGAAGGTGCACAACTATCAAAAGATATAGCATCTGGGGTCTTAAAGGCTTGAACATAAACAAGCAATCATCTAGCTCAGGAGCAACAAAACTCACCATGAAAGAAGCTCACTTGCCTGTGCGATCATGAGGTGCTGAAACAATCAGATATCAGACATCAAAGAACAAAACTCAAAATCAATGGACCAATTGACTCCTGATATCGCTGAAGACAAATGGATACAGAGGCAAACAGAGTAGAAGAAACTATGGTGCTCAGCTACCAAATTATTGAATGTCTGGAGCCTCAAAGGCTTGAAGATAATCGAGTTGCCATTTAGTGCAGAAACAGCAAAGCCCACATGGAAGAAGCACACCTGCATGTGTGATCAAGAGGGGCCGAAGGGAGCAGCTATCGAGCACCAGAGAACAAGAATCACATCATTACAAAGGAGGGGGAGAGCAGGGTGGGGACCTACTGGTGGGTAATTGGTCACCCCTTTACAGGGGAGCCATGGGGAGGAGACAAACCAGTCAAGGAGCAGCCGGGCAGTGATGATACATATAAATTTCCTCTAGTTCCTGAAGCCTTCCTTACCCCATACCATCATGGTCCTAACTCTACCTTACAAATCCAGATGGACTGAAGAAGGTACACTGGTGGGGAGGGAAGCTGGAGATATGGGGAAACTAGGATGGGTGAGCCCCCTTTGGCCAGTGGTTAGATTGGAGCTGCTGGAACGGTGGAGAGAAGGTGAGGTAAAGAGATGGAACCAACTGCAAGAATATACACATAAGCTCCTATTTGAAGGATGGGCATCTAGGGAGTGGGTTGGGAGAGAGGTCGAGCCGTGTAAGATATGACAGAACAACAATAATTTATAAAGTATTGAGGGTTGATGCGAAGGTGAGAGCAGGGGAAAAGGGGAAGGGATGGAAAAGCTGATACTAGGGGCTCAAGGGAAAAGGCAGATGTTTGGAGAACGATAATAGCAGTGGACATGTGAAGGTGCCTGGTACAGTATTTTTTTTTATGTATTGTGAAAAACGATGTACAAGCCCCCAATAAAATGATTTTTTTTAAAAAAAAGATTGGGTCCAGGAGTGAAGAAACCCTCACAGATCCACTCCCTAAGCTTTACTGTTTCTGATGACTTCGTGTTGGCAGAGCTGGATTTTCCAAAACTCGCAGAGGAGTTTGGAATATCTGCTAGCAATATATCTTAGTAGTTAACACAGCCTCTCATCCTTAAGGACCTGATGCTCATTCTCCAGAACAATGTCCACCAAGCAATTCTGCAGGTGAATCCATGGGCACTGAGGGCACAGCTATCCATGACCATGTGATAGGAGCAGTGAGAGGACTTGGCGCCATCACAAACACAATGTCCTGCATTAACGGCATTAGTCTAGGGATAACGTGGGTTGTGGAAAGCACGGGGGCTAGACTCCTGGGACCAGGGCAATGGGGGAAACAGGGGAACAAGGAATTTCCCATTAACATGTAGAGTTTCCATTCTTTCCAAAATATTTCCTGCAAATAACCCCTCTTCCTTTATGTTTATTCCAGAACACCATAGATGTTCATTCATTTCTAGATTTAATGCATGCACAAAATTGGCTAAGTGCACATTATATTCAGATACAGTTTTTATCTTTGATAGACATGACATGTATTTAATACCTTTTGTATATTGGGGGTCTGTACTAGACTGAATAAAAATGAATGCACAACATAACAGATGGTGAGATTCAACTGAAGAGAGTTTAGTGTGGAATTAATAGGCACAAAGACTTGTTAAATATAGAAATACAACTCAGAAATTAATTATCTTTTCTAGTTCCATCTAATCAAACTAACACCACCAAAAAGCACAATCTAAAACTGTCCCCATATAAAACTAGATAATTGAGTCATGCACTATTTTCATGGGTATTTACATCTTAAAGGGAATGAGAAGACACACTGTTTGCTCTATACCACATAGATTGTAAAGTGTGTAATATAAAGTTTATAAGTTGAAAATTACTTTTTTTAAAAAAATGATAATGTGTAATAAAGAAGGGTCTTATATAGAACCTGTTTAAAAGCTCTATTTTCCTTGGAGAGTGCTTGTGTTTCTCTGAGTCTGAGGGAGCAGTTTCACACACATTCTCTACTTCCCTGCTTCTAAGTATCAGGGCACATGCAAATGCAGCTCTCTGCCTGCCAATAATCGGCCACAGCCCTGTTGTGGGAGATTTCAGAGGACAGTCCTTGTCTCTGGAGTCTCTGCAATTTTCATTCTGTTACTGGGAGCTAGTCCACAAGTGACACCATGGATTTTGTACCAACTTGGCTTTCATTTTGGCCATTTTACATGGTAGTAGTTATAGACCTGCTGTGTGTATAATTGTGAGTATATTTGTGTGTGTCTAATGACAGTGCCTCCTGTTTGCAGGTGTCCAGTGTGAAGTGAAGCTGGTGGAGTCTGGCAGTGATATGAGAAAGCCTGGGGGTTCTCTGAGACTGTCCTGTGCAGCCTCTGGATTCACCTTCAGTGACTATTAGATGGACTGGGTCCGCGAGGGTCCAGGGAAGGGCCTGCAGTGGGTGGCAGACATAAACAAGAATAGTGATGAGATATAATACACAGATTCTATGAAAGTCTGATTCACCATCTGCAGAGACAACGCCAAGAACATGGTGTATCTGCAAATGAACAGCCTGAAAGCCGAGGACACGGCCATGTATTACTGTGCAAGACACACAGTGAGGGGAAGTCAGTGAGAGGCCGGACACAAACCACCCCTGCAGGGAGGAGACTGGTCTCCAGGGGGCACTCAGGAACCACAGAGCACAGGATCAGACCCAGGAGCAGGTGCAGCAGGAGCTTCAAGGCTGGCTGGTTTCCTATGATGAACTGCAGATTCTTCTAAATCTCACACATTCTCTAGGGAATTCTTCTTTTATTTTAACATAATGCTGTACCTACTTCTTATACCTTATACCTTATTCAAAAGTAGTTTTGTAGCAGGAGAATATAGATTGCACTCCATCAACAAGCAGCTGCCCCATAAGGACAGGAGATGATTGTGTGAGGGGTCTCTACATCTGGGTTCTCATGAGGCTCAGATAAATATTCTCCCATCAGACTCGGGGAAAAGAAAACTAGTAGCTGATGGACTATTGGATGAAAAGTTCAACAGTTATCATACTGGCCTAGGTATTCTGACTGTCATTTAGTCAAAAATCCAGGCCATCAGCCTGTTTTTATTTGTTTCTTCAAATTATACAGCTTTATTTTGCTTTTGGCTGGGTTGTTTTTCCAAAGCATGGTGGCCTAGTATTTTATTTTTTTATACTTTCTGGAAAGCCATCTGCAAATGCATACATTCATCAATTGTATTTAAATCTGAGGATGCCAGTACTTTGTATCTTCAGCCCATGATAGTTTGTGTCCATTGATATTCAAATCTGATTTGAGAGAATATAGCCAGAACAGTCCTTGGAGGCAAATGTGGAGACACTGCCTCTCACCTACTTTGGACATCCTTTCAGGAAAGCTGAGCTCCTGGAGAAGTATATGATGTTTCCTATAGTTGTGCTTTATTTTTGCACATTTTACTTATCTATTTGAAAATGTTCCTTACAATTACACTTAAAAAATAATCTTACATTAATCTTATTGAATGTTTCCCCAGATATTGTTATGCTTTTATATTTTCTATTTTTGTTTGCTGATCTAATAAATTGCTTGGATTATTTTGAGGATATTGAATCATTTTTTCATAGTTTAGATAAATTGTATTTGATGTGGTGTATAATGTCTAAATTGTAATATTCAAAATGTTAATGTAATCTTTAGGTACATTGTATTTATACCATTTTTCCTGTCCTGGTATTGATTTGTCTGATTTTAGCATTTGCATGCTGTTTTGTTTTATGATTTTCAAATTCCATGATTTGCATTTTAGTGTACATTAGGAAGAATTCCATCTTCCTTTCTTTTGAAGATTGCAAGAAGGATTATTGGTCATCTTTCTTAATTATCAGTTGAATTCATCAGCCACAAAACAAAAGAAACAGCCATATATTGCTGTATCAGGAACAGACACAGAGAGGGAGAATCAGAGTGAGCACAGGCACACATCTCTCTCCCTGTAGGAAAGGCGCAGGCCTGCAGGTGGTGCTTGCTATGCTTGGAGCAATGGGACTCAGCTAAGAGCGGGTGCAGAGGAAGGCCAAGTGCTCCTTGTGCACATCAGAGTTCGTGATTTAGAATTAGAAATATAGTAAATGAGAAAACTATTGTTTTTTTCCCCTTTTAACACCAGGTTGTTGCACGCAGAATATAAGTGAGAATATAGATTCAACGCTAATTAATATTGTTCACATTTATATAACAGTAAGCTTTCAATAAAATCCTACTGACCAGGTTCTAGGCAAGATGGCGCCGAGATAAGCAGCCCATGTGGGGAGCTCCAGGGAGTCTGGTGTCAGGGAGGCCAAGTCGAAGTGTCCTGATGAGTGGAAACATCCCTACAAGGGGTCTTCCCTGTCCAGGAGGGGTCCCTGTTCTGCATCTGCTTCGTATAACGCCCTGGAGATCTGGGTTAACGTATCAGGGTTTTCTGCCAGCTGGGAACCTTTATGTGCCTCACCACCAGTCAGTACCTCTGCCCATCCAACCTGCTCATTGTCCCAAGAACAGGACAGCTCCAGTGTCAAGTCCTCCAAAGCCAGGCTTGACCACCACATAGCAGCGTTCCACCAAAGGCCCCCCACTTGGGAGAGATACGCCCATCTCCCAGGGCTCCCCTGCATACAAGGCCCTAGCAGTGATTCTGTCTGCAAGCTTTGGTCCCTCACTGCAGCCACCTAGGACCCCAGGGCCAAATGTGCAGCAGGTCTGATTGACTGTGATTGGGTGCACCCAGCACCAGTACCTGGGTTGCCTCCAACCCCCAAGTTGTCACACTTGCCTGCTCAGTGGGACTCAGTCCCACCCTTTCAAGGATCCCATCGACAGGGAGTGATTCTGCACCTCATGCCCACCTTTTTCCTTGCACAGGGGCTCCTGGCAGCCCCTGTGTCTCCCAGGCCAGTGATAAGCCCTGCAACCTCCCTCGGCCTGAGCCACATAGAAGTAAAAATAGCCCACTGTACTAACTTGCCTGGAGCTGAGGGAAAATCAGGGTTTTTCAAACTTGCCCCCCATAGCTGCTGCACCCAATTGGGGTGGGCTCACCAGACACCCTTCTGCCTTAGCAATGGGAGTCTGAATCACGGACAAGGGCCTTACAGGCCCAGCGGCAGGAACTGGTCCAAAGCCACAGCAAAGCAAAGAAGCAGATGCAACCTTGGAATACAATTGGGCAAACAAAAACCCATTCTCTCATTATTCACAGAAATAATTTTATATGTAGAATAAACAAACATAGGACAAAAGCCGGTGTGAAGTATTCAAACAATTCAACGATGTGGCCGGATATAAAAGTAGCACAAATAATAATGAAGATGATCACTCTAAACTAATGATGAGAGATCTTTAAGACAGCAATGAAAACACCAATATCAATATTCACACAAAGGATGATGTACCCAGAGATAAAACAATCCAGAGAAAAGAAATGTGTGTAAAGGAAACCATGCCACCAGAGTGCTCCATAGTAGCAAGGATAAGAAGACTTCATCTGGCATATTTTGGACATGTCTGAACAGTTTCTGGTGTAGAACATCATGACTGACAAAGTAGAGGGGCAGCCTCTGAAACAAGATGCCCCTCGATCTTATAAATTGACACAGCAGCTGCAACAACAGGCTCAAACATCAGAACTATTATGAGGGTAACACAGGACGAGGCAGTTTCCCTTTCTGTTTTACAGGGGCTGTCGATAAGTCAATGGAGCCTAAAAACAGCAAGAAACCAAAAGTGACCTAAATGAATGGAAGACTAGTCCGTGCTTGTGAATACAGAGACAATATCATGTATATTTTCAAAAGAATCTTTAATTTCAACAAAATATTGACTAAATAACAAATCCATTCTAAAAAGAAATGGTAATAGTTGTTACCAACTTCATATGAAGAGGGAAGAAATGCAGGGTGTACAAAGAACTCCAAAAGTAGATGAATACAGTAAGAAATCTCCCAGTACACAAACTGAAAAATGATTACACAGACACAGTACTCCATTAGCTCATTCATGGGAGAGGCAAAGAAAATGCTTCAACAGAGGGTCAAAACATTTAAATGCTAAAGAGTTTTGTCTTCAATAAATGGTGATTGCAAATTGGATCTCCATTTGTAAAGGAATCAAACAAGACCTGCAACTCATTTCATGGACAAAAACAAACTTGATGTGGATAAACTATCTAGATGTAAATCCAGAGCTATAAGCATCATTAGTGGAAAAATTAGGGTTCAATTGCAGGGCATGCACATATTATCAAGCATAATAGAAGAAACAAACATAGTAGTTTAAATAAATGACTAGTACTACTTAAAATAAGACACATGTGTACATCAAAATATTCAACAGCAGAATAAAATGTTACCCAGGACTGGAAAACAATCCTTAGCAACAACACAATGGACAAGGAACTGGCCTCTCATATCTTGAGAAATCTGTGATGCCACAAGTTAATAAAAAAGAACAACTCAACTGCAAAGTCACAAAAAACCTCTTAGATGGACAATATGTTTGTCTGGATAGACTTGAGAAACAAATCCATAGAAACTCTTATGTGTTTAAGAAAGAGGCTTATATTCAAGAGCAAATGAACATTGAGAAGATATCTCTACCCAGTCCAGTCCAAGGTCATAAGTCCGATATTAGCTCATACTCCCAATAACAATCTATAAGTCCTCTTTAGACTCAAGAAATACATGTAATAAAGTCAAATGCAGAATGACCACAAGGGAGTGAGTATAAACTCTTTGTTGCAGTGGCATTGTAAGCATCTCAGCTGTGGCAGGGGCCTCTCTGTGGCTCCTCAAACATCTCGGCACTGGCAGGAGTCCCCATGTGGATTTTCTGGCTTCAGCGGTTTGGCTGGTTCCATCAGCTTAGGTCAATATGGCTTCTCCTCTGGATGGCTCACCCTACTGTCTTGTCAGTATGGTGTCTCCAAAGGAGTGAACTGAGAGAGATAGTGCCTCCCTCCTCCAAGAAGAAATTATTATATTTCCCATAATGCTCAGGTGTCTTCTTTTCCTCATGGTCTCTATTTAGTTTAACACACACAGAGGTCTCATTGACTGTCTACATACTGACAGGCTAAACTCCACCCCTACATTCTTAATCCTCAAACTGACACCAGATTAGGTGACTGCCACAAACAACTAATGAAAAAAGACACCAAATCACAATCCAAGATCAAAAAAATATGAGGATAATTAACAAGACAGGAGATGTAGATGAAAAAATAGTACCGGAGGAGAAGCAGAGAATTTGGAACATTCACACACATTACATACAACCACTCTGCAAAGGAAACTTCAATACATAGACACAATGGAATTGTATACATGTCAAAATATCATGAAGAGACCACAACATAACATAGACCTGTAGAACCTTAAACTGAATGGAGCTATATAATCAGAAAAGGGAAAATACTGCATGAGACCACTCTCAGCATATACACCAATGCATAGCCTGACAGCTGTGCTGAGATCATTTAACTGATTAATAGTACATTCCAGGTGATATTGTGACATGGCACTCTAATGATTATGTACTACTTATCACTCTTTCATTTGTACTTACAAAATAAAACCAGAAGACTCAACAAACAAAAACAACTACAAAATACCTCTGTGTTGGAGACTCTGCCATATAGAAGAAAATGGGAACAGGTGAATAGCTTCTGACATTCAGTTGCAACCCAAAGTTACTTTAATTTAATAGAGTCTGGCAATGGTGTTATTAACAGAACTGAACTGCTCTGTTGACCTTAAAGCTGAAACTCCCTGGTTTGTGGAAGGCACACATGAGTATTATCCGAAAGTCATGGACTTCAGAGTATGATCCTAGGATTTGTAATAGTAAAACATAGATCAGAGAAGGTAATGGTATTAGATAATTAGATAATTAGATATTAGATAATTAGATAATTAGATAATTCTGTGATTAACAGTGTTGAAGTTCTCTTTGATCTGGACACTAAAGGCTTCAGTCCTCTGGTGATGTTCTATTGTTGTTCTTTCTTCTCTCCTGACTTGGGCTCACCAGGAAAAAAAAACCCTACATTTGCCTTTGGGCACTCTTAGGTAAATCCAAGGTAATTATTTTTGATGAATGTAAGTTTTGTCTGGGGCTTTGCTAATAAGGAATAATCCAATGTTCCAGCTTTGTAGCCTTCTTAAGGGGGAATTGTGAACTGGATTGAGTCTGAAGTGTGCCTTAACAAATATTTGTATCTCTTCCTTAGGGGTAATATGGGCCCAGGATAAATTTCACACCCTCTTCCAGGGTAGATTGTCTTCTATCTTTACCTTATTTCTTCCCCCTTCAATTACTCTAGTTTTCCACAAGTGATCATAAATTCCTGTTTTGGTGTCTTTAATTTTTACATCTATGCATTTATACCTTAAAGATGGGCGCGGTTATATTTTGGAAAATGTCATATGTGTCCTCTGTTCCTCTTGGTCTCTATGTAATTTAACCAGTATGTAAACTTGCATAATAAGAAATTATATTTTCCCCAAATAATAATCTGGGTATCTCCTTCCCCCGGGACACTCATAACTGATATCTTTCTAATAAAAGTATGCAGAAGTAACATTACTCTGCTGATGAAAACCAGCCTAGTCCAACCTTTTAACTATAGGAGAGAGGATACAGCTCTGGGATGCTTCTGTCTGCCATCCTCTGAACAGGAATGATTGTGCATAAGTCCCAGTGGAGGGTGTGCTCACCCAAGAATCCCTCTTGTAATAATAAAAAGGAAAAGAAACTGTGTTGAGCAGTAGAGAGGAACAATGTGTGGTGGCTTTTCTGCTCAGATTGTCTTTTCCTGCTCAGATTGTCTGTGTGTTTGAATGCCTACAGTCAAGCTGGTGGGCTCTGGGAGACTTGAGGCAGACCAGGGCATCACTGAGACTTTCCTGTCCAACCCATGGACCCCTGCCCACAGTTATGACATGTACTGCATCAGCCATGAATGACCTGAAGTGAGTATAAGTTGCTGGTAAGTATGTTGATTCTGTATCCTACATACACACTGTGAATAGCTGATAGACAATGCCCAGAGATAATGGCAAGGACATTCTGTATTTTCAAATGGACAGCCTGAATGTTGAGAACACAGTTTTTTGTTTCAATAATGGGTGACAGTGAAGGAAATCTGTAAGAGGCTGCAGACAAACCTTCTTACAGGGAGGTTTGGACTTCAGAGATTGCTCAGGACTCCCGAGGCATAAGATTCAGTTCTGACAGACATTTCAGTAATGGAGTTAAGTGCTCCCAGCACTGGATTTGGAGTCAGGAGTAAAGATATGATGGGTTTCAGAGGACACATTTGCAGGTCTTCAGTGTTGTGCTTCCATGTCCAGTGTAGGGAGAGGTGCTGTCACTGGAGCAATCCTCGTGTCCACTGTTTGACATGTGTTTTGATTCCATCGCGCCCCACCAATGAATGTTTATAAATGGCATCTATATCAAATTTATAGGTAAATATCATTTTAAACAGTGTGTTTCATTATTTTAGCTAAATATAAATGTAACCAAATATCAATATGATATAAATTTCACTTTACCTTACAGTTTTCAAGAGACACCTAGGCATTTTGCGGGGTGAAGCCTCAGTCCGAAGGAGAGATGTAGATGCTGGAACAAGTTCTTCACCCTCAGACCATGATGCATTTCAGGCTTCCAGTAAGGGCGACTTGCCAGACCTATGAAACTACCTTCTTGGAAGAAGAGAGACAATCCATCCACTATGATTTTCCAACAGACACTGCAAGGGTTCTGGGATGAAACCTTCTCCTCCATTCTATTGCCTAGTCACAGAGTCAGTAAAGCAAAACAAAAATAAAGAGTTATGTATCTAAGCTTCAAGTTTTATGCTTATTTACTGTACAGCAGTACTCAATTGGAGTACACATGTTTGCATTTTCCTTGGAGCCATACGTTCTACCATTTTCAAATTTCAGAATCTTGGAGTAACTTAGGGCCCAGAACATTTGAATCTCGAGTGAATGTGTTGGCTCTTCGTAGTGTAGCAAGAATTTATGAGATCAGTCCTCATATGGATCATATTCTTAGGCAGGAAAATCATATGCAGAGGAATAATTCCAAAAGATTTACACTAAGGAATGGGCTAGAATAACTACTGTCATGACATTAGCTCAGACAATCATGGTGTTCATATTCAGAGATGGATGTGACCTGGACTATGCTGCAGCTACATCACGGTGTAAAACTATCATTGGTCCGTTAACCACCAGAAACCCATGTTATCACGAGTTTCTGTTGGAATGACCATGCTGAAGTGAAGCTATGCCAGTCTGTATGTGAGAACATAACTAATTCAATGAGCTTAATTATTATCTGAAAATATTATCATGCTGTGTGCTTGAGTTCCTGAATTTCAGTGACACTTTGAAAAGAAAAGAAGATTGCCAAGAGTGTTGAGGAGGTTGATTAAGTGGCATCAGTGTATACGGAAGAAATGGGTTTTGGAGAGTGTGAACTAATGAAGGGATTCTGGAGGTTGACCTTGTGGTTTTAAGGACCTCAGTATGGTCTAGTCTCTGATGCACAGGGTTAGAGGAGCCTCAGTAAGGGAAAGAGCAATGAAGGGCTGGAAGGAGAAAATACCAGCTTCAGAAATGCTGGGTTGTCTTTTGACCATTCACAGACACTTCAAAGACCATTCCCAGAAGGGCTTTCTCATTGCAGACCATGATACAGTTGAGTTCAAAGGGAGAATTACCCTAAAATAACCTCAGAAGAAACACAGGAGCATCTATGGATAAACACAGGGCTCTTTCATATGCAAATCACTCATCAGGCACTTGGTTGAAATGTCACCCTTGGGCACTGAAGGCTATCAGTTCCCTTCTGACAGGGCTGTGGGTCTCTTGGGAACACACACTTGTGGTTTAAAGATGCTGTTGCTATGTACTCTCCTGTGCCTGGTGACAGTACCCCAAGGTGATGTCTCAGAGATTAGTATGGAATCTATGGGAATGGTTGAGAATGTAGGGGACTTACAGAGATAAATTATCTTTATTTACAGGGGTTCTGTCCCAAGTTCAGCTTCAGGAGTCAGGTCCAGAACTGGTGAAGCCCTCCCAGAAACTGTTGCTCACCTGCACTGTGTCTGGTTTCTCCATCACAACCAGTGGTTATGAATGGAGCTGGATCCACCAGACCTCAAGGAAGGGGCTGCAGTGGATGGGAATCCTATGGCCTAATGGTGTTACAAAGTATAACCCATCTTTTCAAAACCGACTTTCCATCAACAGAGACACATCAAAGAACCAGTTCTTCATGCAGCTGAGCTCCATGACTGCTGAGGACACGGCCGTGTATTACTGTGCAAGAACACAGTGAGGAGAAGTCAGTGCGAGCCCAGACACAAACTTCCCTGCAGGGAAGATATTGGGCAGCAGGGGGAGCCCAGGATCCACTGAGCACAGACACCCCACCCTAAACAGGCACAGATGAGTGACCGGGAGGATGTTATGGTGGAAATTGGCACTTCTTCTCTTAGCTCTCAGCATCCCCAGGGGCAGGTTCATTTTCTTGTTTTCTCTAATTATTCTCCTCACTTCAAGCTTGAAAGGAGGAACTAGCAGTCTGTGTTTGCAGTACAAATATTAAAGTTAATCTGATCCTTCATTGTCATCTTATATGACCCATTTTCCTCATTGGAAGTACAACTTTGATTTCAAAAAATAGCATATGTGTCACAAGAGGAGGAGGTTGCCTCCTAATGGCCTATAAAATTGAGAATAGTGAGACATCTAACATATTTTTTTGTGTGGCATCACTCCCCTGGTTGGAGTAGGAAGCTCAGTCTTGCTCCTGGAGAACTGCTGCTGGATTTGAACTGTCAACCCTGTGGGCTGCAGTCCCACACACAACCACCGCGCCACCAGGGCTCAGCAACTTCTTACATATTTTAAACATGTTATTCCTAGAATAGAATTCCTAGAATAGATCATCCTGCTTCACAGTGTCAGGAAAATAAAAAAAAAAAACTGCTGAATTACATGCACATACAGAGGGGCAGAGAAAATGTTCATAGACTTAGCAGTGAGTGAGGAAGGTTCAAGACTTGTCAATTTATGTATTCGTTTCTGCTGTACACAGACTTCTTATGAATAAACTGACTCAAAAGCACCTAACAGCATCCCTGATGGAGTGAAGTGCAGACACAAGTGCAATTACCTAGAATCATAACACAGTATACTTTTTTAAAAAAAATATGGTTTTATCTAGCACAAATTAAATGGCAAAATAATCTTCCATCTATTCATTTTCTTGGCTGCACAGCCTAGCATTGGGATTGATGACTCTGATGACCAGTTGGGGTGCTCTTTCTACAATGACTTTGCAATTCTTGGAGGAAAAGTTGTGAGCAATCTCTGCACAGTAAGGCTTGTTGTACATCAACAGCACTTCCAGATCCTTGACATTGTGGACCAGAAATTTGCTGAAGCCACTGGGCAGAATGTGTTTGGTTTTCTTGTTGCTCCCATAACCAATGTTGGGCGTCAGGATCTGGCCCTTGAATTTCCGCTGCACCCTGTTGTCAATGCCTCTGGGCTTGTGCCAGTTATTCTTAATCTTGATATAGTGGTCAGACTGGTGGATGAACTTCTTGGTCCTCTTTTTGACAATTTTAGGCTTCATCAGGGGTCTGAGGAGATCCATGATGCCTTCAAGAAAGAGGCAGACCTGGGTCAAGTGAGTCCTGGAAGGAGGTCACTCTACCCCGGACCTGAACACTGTCACAGTGTAGCTTCCAGTCACCAGCTACTGAGCAAACTGTGAATAGAATGGTCTCTGACAGGCTTGTTTTCCCTCTTGTCTCTGAAACTGGCAGAATACTAGCTATTCTCCAGATGTGAAGCTTGGAGGTCCCCTTTTGATATTTAGAAAGTGTCATATAATTTAATATTTAAAATTCAATGCATATACCATTCCTTATTAAGTTTGGCTACATGACTATTAGACAATCAGGCAAATAAAGTGCAATAAATAAGTAAAAAATACTATATACAAATGAAGATTATTGGGGCACCTACTCTCATCCAGAGCTTGCTGAAAAAGAGACTCTCATATTTGACGTAAATGCAGTCCCTCCTCCTCTTATTCTCCAGGCACTAGACCTTCCTCTCAGGCACCTCTGGAGGCATGTGAATCACCTGTGAGTTGGTGAGTAGAGCAGCATTTAATTCCTCACCAAGGAACTCCATATAGACCAATGAAGTAAAATTTAAAGTTAAAATGACATGCTTATTGTGCTGAGGAAAACTGACTTTATGGAAGAATGTTAAATCTTTTCAATGAAGGAGCCCTGTGTTAGTCCAGGTAGACTAGATGAACAAATTTCATAGACATGCATATGGATATAAGGAAAGGGTTTATATACAAAAAGAATGGAACACTGAGAAAGCATTTCAACCCAGTCCAATTCAAAGTCATGAGTCCAATATTGGCCCATATGCCTGATACCAGTCTATAATGTCTCCTTCCGACTCACAAAGTCACAGCTCAGTGGATGTGCAGAATTCCAGCGCTGGCAGGATTCCAGGGCTCAGGGCTCATCAACAGCATGCAATTGTGGCAGAAGCAACCCATTTCTAGCAGTGGTCTCCATATGGTCTCTCCAGCTTCAGAGGTCTGGCTCCATCAGGGGCAAGTCGTGTGGCTTCTCCGACTCCTCAGACACTGCCATCTTGTCGTGTCCATGATTAATCATCATTGAAACTAACTCCCAACAACTGGGGAGATAGTTTCTCATCTTCACAAGGGAAATATCATGAGATTTCCCAGACATATCAGGAGAAAACCATGCCCACATGGAGGCCTCATTGGCTAATCAATGGCTATCTCCAGATTAACAGGCTAGACTCCACCCCTACATCTCAATCATAAAATTAACATAAGCACATGACCACCACAAGCCCTTAAAAAATGAGTCTGTAAGAATTAGATTTCCACGTGAAGAAGAATGAATCCTGAGAGGTGATAAATGGAGGTGCAGAGCAGAGCTAGAATACTGGCAGGGATGTGAAGTTAGAAAGGTTTAGTTGGGGCAGGGAAACAACTACCTGGAGGGAAAGGGAGAGCAGAGACATGGAGAGGAGCATCTTAAGCTCCCAGGTGGGTTCTGTGAACCAAAGAGTTAGGTCAGGGAAATTGTTCCTGGCAGTGAGGCGTAAGTTTTGGTAAGGGGAACAAAGATTTCTGATGCGGCAGTTGCATGGTCTGAGTCAGAACATGCTCTGTAATTAAATAATCTTTTTGCAGATAGTCTTCCTGGAATGCTGAGGGAGGGGCTGTACAGACCGGCGAAGATAAATAAGATCCTTGGAATGCTGCAGGCAGGACTGCACAGTCGAGATGTGACATTGAGAGACGAGGAGGAGGGAAAGGGCCCACAGTCCAGCAGACTATCTTTTGGGAGAGTTGGGAGAAGCAGCAGCATGGTCCAGACCTGGTCCAAACAAATCCATGTGTCACAAAGTCCCCCACCACACACATACAACTAAAAAATATCCAAAGATCTAAACATGAAAAATGATGTCGTTTTAAGTAAATGAGTGTGATTTAAAAAGTTATATTTAATATCAAATAACCATATGGCAGCAGAAGCAAGAAGCATAAATGACACAGTAGATCAAAACTTGAATTACCACAAACCCATCTTATAACCCAAGGTCAGAGGCACAAGTGAGGGTAAACACACTCCTAATTATGGCTAAAAGGGTCTGTCTAAACTATCTGTTGGGTCAATTAAGTTAAAAGCAAAAAAATTAAGTCAGAAAGTTATGGTGACTAGATTTTGTTATAAAATCATTAATTTTCAAAGACTTTTTTTCAGATTAAGGAAAGAGAATAGGGAACATATTATGAATTTTTTAAGAAAATGGAAACATGGGACTAGGGGAACATGTCGAGTAGAATGGAGGAATTGTTCCTCATCGAAACATTTTACCCACCTTTTATGTATGAAGCGTTGTCCTCTGGTAATTTCTTATAGAAATCATACAAATTCCTCTCTATACAATTGCAGTAGCTTTTACCAAACCTCCTCCACTAAAAATTCAAAGGAAATGGGTAAAGACCATTAGGTGAGGGTTGAACCCCAGTAACGTAGTGGTTGAGTGCGGTACTGTGGCCCACTAGCTTGGTGGTTCAAATCCAGCAGCAGTTCTCCAGGATGAAGGCTGGGCCTCTCACTCCCACCAGAGGGCAGTGATGCCTTAAAAAATTACTTGAGTATTAGGTAATTCTCTGGGGGATGCAATGTTGAGATTTTAAGAATTCCACTTGTAGTCTTACACCTATAAAATTGAGATGCTAACAGTACCTCAACCCACATTTTGTCTGTTCATTAAAAATGCAATAAAGTGGTGAGTTCTCTCAATTTAGTATGGTAAAATTATATGTAACTTATTTTATCCAGAATGCAGTGTCCTTCCAAAAGTCCATCCAAAAATCATCACTGTCATTGAGTCATTTCCTCCTCAAAGTGACACACAATGACATCGCAACACTGCCCCTGTGTGAGCTGTAAATCTTAGTGGATGTGGAAAGCCTCATCTTCCTCCCAATGGACCACTGGTGGATCAAACTGCGGACTTTGTAACTAGCAGCCCAACTCATAATAGACAACACCCCTAACACTCCCCATGTTACTTAGAACATGCTCATCTGCTCTTGGGATGACCTTCTCAGAAGTCATGCATCTTCACTTGCTGGTTCCTTCTGATGATAAATCTGCCCCACACCCCTCCCTGCAACTCTAAGGGAAGTGCCTCAACTCTGAAATTCTCAAGTTTTCAAATTTGATGATCAGGATTGAAAACAAGTCACTTTTGAGTCTGTGCTGAGCTGTGTTTTCATTGTTATGTTAAGATGTGATTTTACAGGAAACAAGCAAGTGTGAATGTGCACAATGGAGACACACAGTGGATGTGTGTGATGGTTTTGCTTACTAGAATGTCTCCATGTTTGCAGGTGTTCCGTGTGGGTGCAAGTGGGGGAGGCTAGGAGTAACTGGAAGCACACTGTTGGGGGTAAAACTATCTAATTCCCTGAATAGTTGGACGGATCATCACTTCCCAAAGCTAAGGCAGGGCCCCATGGAAGGGTGCTGACAGCTCAAGGAGCTGATGTAACAAATGGATTGCCCTTCACCTCAGATAGAGTTGTCGGTTCTCCTCTTGTTCCCTGCAAAACTGCTGAAGCATGATCAACTGCAGAAGATCAGCTATGCTTTCTGTTCTCAGCTTAACACTCACATTGACTTGCCATGAAATTCCTCATGCCTTGTCTGTATAAATAAACATGCTGCAGCTGTTGGGAAGTCTCCTTTCTCTTCAGGGAAAAGGCTACATATGACCTCAGCTTCTTGTATCAGGTCTCCTGTCTTTCTTCCATCCCTCACCATCTGCCCTGCTGAGTTTCAGGAACTTGCCGGTTGCTGTATCCCTTATGCACTTTCAAGGGTCAATTTTAAGGAGTCAGTTGGCCTCAATTTGACCCAATATATAGTTGACAATAGCCTGGGTTCTATCTAATAAAATTACTGTAATTTATGAATAATATGCCTAACATCATATAGAGGTGAAGTCATTTCAATGACAAATACCATCCCAAGTGGACACTTTATTATGTCTTTTTAAAAGTCTGGTTGTTGGGAGAGGGGCTCAAATTTACACTCACATTTATGACAATTTTCCCCAAAAACCATTTTATTGGGACCGCTTACAGAAATCACATCAATTCATTGTTCAATCACATTAAACAGTATTGTACAATTGCTACTACAGTTTTAAAGCATATTCTTCTTCCTGAACTCCTTGATTTATTACCTTGATTTATGTGGCTCTTGCAGCCACATAACAGGTCTTAGTCTGTTGGGTAGAGGTTTCAACATGGAAAAACTGATCCAGGAATTTCCCCCCATGGCACCAAGCTCATGATTAGGGCAAACACAGCACAATAGAATGTGAGATTGGACTGTGTGGAGGAACAACTCATGGGTTGCAGCTCAAGGTAGAATTCTACTTACATAGGCAATTCATGCCTACAGTGTCCAGAGTGATGTGTCATTGGAAAAACCGACAATGTGGAAAGTGTAATTGCCGTACACCCCAGGAGAATAATTGATAAAGATTTACTTTAGTTTTGATGAAATTTCACTCCACCCCTACCATTAGCTTGATTGTTTATGTCTGTTTTCCGAAGGTGGTTTGTTGCTGTTGTTTGAGTAGTTGGTCTAATGGGGTTCTGAATTTGTCATAATGTGACTGCCAAAGTAGATCTGAGTCATGAATATCCCAGGGACAAGCTGATGTACTATGGGCCTCTCACTGAATTCTAGTCCCAATCCAAGAAGAGCTAGTTCTGATAATGTGACCCTGCTAGATACTGACCATCATGAAATGAGCAAATAAGAAAAGCGTGCTACAGCAAAATGTGGGTAAGAAAGCTAACAATCGGCATAGAATTTGGGGTCAACTAAGTCCACATGGAAAATTCACACCAGCTAGTGTGACCCAAAGACAATTACAAAATTCAAATATGGCAAAGTGAAAAATATGAAAACCTAAATTGTGAACATCCAGTTTGTAAAAGTCTATGGAGGACAGTGGGAGGCCCAGACCCATCTTTAGAGTATCTAGCCTGATGAAACTGCTAGCAGATCACAAGGAGATTCTTCTAGGTGTGAATATCATATGCTTGTTCCATGAGAGCAATTTCTTTCTTGGCTTTTTAAATAATCACAGTGATCTTTTCTTTCTTACCAACTATTTGTATTTTTATCTCTAGTATTATTAGTTTATCCTCAACACTTAATTTGTTTCCTGTTTATACTGTTTATACTACGTTGAAACTTTCTTGAAAAGATTTCACTGCTGGAAGAGAATAATGAAAACAGCAATGATGGATCAAGGATGAGTCTGGACGACCTGATAATTTATGTTCTCTGGTAGAGCGTCATATCCAGACTCTGCTCAGGAAGTTCTATTGCTCATCACACTGAACAAAGACCTAAACTGGATGTTGAGGCCTTCTGTAACCTGCCCCAAGTCATATAAGGAAGATCATTACAATAGTCCAGTTCATGAAACAACATCCATGTTTGATAGCAACACAATGCTTCATAAAACTCAGTTCTTTGTCCCCTGCCTCTGCCATGCCTTTACATTATGGAAGAATCCCAGGTCTTGGGACATAGGTTCCCAACAATTCCTATCCAACCTTACTCTGCATAAAGGAAATATCATAGCTGTCTGTAGTAATCACCATTTTGTAGCTCAAGTTTCTTGGTGTGTAACCAATGCCTTCTCTAAATACAGAAAGTGTTTGGAATCAGGTCAATGAATATGATTCACAGTCCCATCAGATGTTGAAATTCTTCCTTGTGATGCATAAATGTGCAACACAGTAGTACTAGTTTTCTATCCACCTAAACTGGAATGAATTTCTGTGTGGCAAATCTGTAACCTGAAACATAGGTGGAGACAATATTGAGTAAGGTCTGTCATGTTCTTGGCTTTTTCTTCCTACCATAACTAGTGAACACTCTGCCCCCTGGCATCAAGACCATGCTCCAACTTTAGGGGGTTTGTATTAAATACAGAGCCCACTTTATATGTATAAAGCACATTCTTCTATTCTTCAGGTCCCCTTCATTGACATTCACGTCAGAGAGGTGGTATACCCTGGTCTCAGAGGAGGAAGGGATTGTAGGCTTTCCTAAAATAAAAATTGTGAAATTGAATTACTAAATAAAGTTGAGAATTTAATGTATTTCTGAGACTTGATATATATTGCTAAAGGATGACTTTGAAGAGGAACCCACACATGCAAATTTGATACCAATTTAGATAGATATTCAATACAAATAATGGATCTCATTGTTGTAGCAATTTTTACTTTGCACCATTGAAACTCTTGTAGTGCATTTAAAAATAATTTAAAGAATTAAGAGTTTTGATCAATGCTTTAGCTATTATTATTTTTTTAAATTTTATTGGGGGCTGTTACAGCTACTACAACATTCAGTACATCATTTGTATCAAGCACATTTGCACACATGTTTCCACATACATTTCCCAACATTTTCCACTTGAGCTCTTGGTACAAGCTCCTCTTTAAAAAAAAACCTCCTCTTTCCCCTCCCCCCTTTTTTAAATGAATCATTTTATTGGGGGGCCCATACAACTTCCATCACAATTCCTAACAACGTCAGTTGTATGCACGCCACTTTTACACACCCATTGCCATGAGCACTCTCAAAACATTCTCCCTCCCTCCAGGCCCCCATTATCAGCTCCCTCTATTACCCTTCCTACCCCCCTTCCCCTTGAACCCTTAGTAATTTACAAATTATTTTTTCATCCTGTACACTGTACAATGTGTCCCAACACTCACTTGCCTGTTTTCCGTGCCCCAGAGAGGAGGCTACGTGTAGATCACTGAAGTTGGTTCTCCCTTTCTATTCCTCCATCCCTCCACCCTCCTGGTATTACCACTTCTATTACAGTCTTGATGGATCATCTATCCTAAGTTTCCCATGTTTCCAACTTCACTGTACATCTCCTGGTCTAGCTGGATTTATGTGGTAGAATTGGGGTCATGATAGTGGGTGGGAGGCAGCATGGGAACTAGAGGAAGGTTGCATATTTCATAGCTCCTACCCTGTATCTTAACTGACTCATCTCTTCCTTGTAACCCCTCTGCAAAAGGATGTCACCTCACCT
>PVJH01024047.1:0-33773 GCA_004026705.1 Nesogale talazaci
TTTTAAAAAATCTATCAAGTTTGAGTGAAGTTCAACCTCCCATTCCCTACTACTACTTTCATTCCCAACATTAGATTCATTGCTAAATTCAGGGCTCCAGCCTAGTTTCCAAAGTATTCACCTCTTCTAATAATATGTCTTTAGATATACAAGGGTGGGTCAAAAAGAAACCTATTGGATTTAAATTCATGTATGCACAGATTTACTCAAAACATACCACATTAAAAATGCCTCAGGAATCAGTGAATGGCTGGGGACACATTTCCTAAGTAATATACTTGTCTTAGTTGCTTTTGTGCCCCTTCCAAAAAAGATGTAATAAAAACTATTGCTTCTGAGGGGAACTGTTAACCATCTGAATTTAAGAAAAAGAGGTGAGTGTGCTAGTCCGGGTAGAGTAGAGGAACAAACTCATGGACACACATATGGATATATGGAAAGGGTTTATATACAAGAGAACAGAACACTGAGAAAGCATCCCCATCCAGTCCAGTTCAAAGCTGTAAGTCCGATATTAGCCCATATGCCTGATACCAGTCCATAATGTCTCCTTCTGACTCACGAGGTCACAGGTCAGTGGGTGCAGAATCCCAGCACTGGCAGGGGTCTCCCCATGGCTCCTTGCTTCCAGGGCTCAGGGTCCATCAACAGTAGAAGCAACTCATCGCTGGCAGAGGTCTCCATGTGGCCGCCCCAGCTTCAGAGTTCTGACTCCAACAGGACAAACCTGTGTGGTCTCTCCGCCGGCTCCTCCAACTTCTCAGAGGCTGCCATCTTGTCTTGTCCATGATTCATTGTCTCTGAGACTAACTCTCAACAACTGGGGAAGATAGCTTCTCATCTTCACGAGGAAAACATCGCGAGATTTCCCAG
The DNA here is from genome assembly GCA_004026705.1 of Nesogale talazaci. Lineage (NCBI taxonomy): Eukaryota > Metazoa > Chordata > Mammalia > Afrosoricida > Tenrecidae > Nesogale > Nesogale talazaci. Next base: position 874 of record PVJH01024047.1, read on the forward strand.
AAGCCTCAGGAGAAAGCCATGCCCACATCGAGGCCTCATTGGCTACTCAATGTCTATCTCCAGATTAACAGGCTAGATTCTACCCCTACATTTCAATCATAAAATTAACATAAGCACATGACTGCCACAGTGAGGTCAGAAATTTAGGGTTTATACCATAATGGTTTTATATAAATTTCAATGGAGATATCTTTATATATCAACAGTCACAGACTGATCATGGAGTTTCATTATGAAGAATTACAAAGATAATTGAAAGCTGTGCTGGTGAAGAGAATATGTCTAGAAACTTTTCATCAACTTGTTATTTTTTTCTCTCACAAAGGATCACAACTGTTTTCTTTTCAAGGACAACTCATCCTTCAAGGACTCTCCTATGAGAATTTCACTGTGAAACATTACCCCATTCGTCCTACAGACCAGTTCTTTCCCTTTGAACTTTTTCTAATTCCTTAAATTCAAAGAACATTTAAAAGAAAGACAATTTGAAAACCTCAAGGGTGCCTAGAGAACCATTTTTTATGTGTATAAAAATGCAGAATATTTTAGGGAAGGCTGTACAGATGGAAGTTCTACCTTCAGAAGTGCATAGACCTAGATTGAGAATATGTTAGGAAGCTAAAGCTTCATATTTTAAAATACCTAATGATGAATATTATGTATTTGAACATTTTGAACATTTTGAACATTTCTTCTTATATAATTTCCTCAGAATGCTCTATTTTCCAGATTCTCTTGAATGGCCTTACTCTCCACACTTCAAGAATAAGTTCTCTTTTGAACCTTTATTGAGCACCCTACTTGCTCTTCTAATAATGCATTCCTACATCTGTTTTCTTTTTTCTAAACATACCATTTGTTTTTAAGTTTTCATGGAGAATTTTGCTTAAGAACTGAAATAGGCTCATATGGCCACATTCAGGCAGATATGTCAAGAAAGCACTTTTCCTTGAGGGCATCTTCCCCTCCACCTACCCCCCACTCCCACATATACCAAACTCTACTTGGCCTGAGGTAATCTGCTTTCATATCACAATGGAATGTAGGTCTGTAAGTGCCCATAGGGCAATTCTTGTTTAAACTACTACTCTCTCCTTATCAAAGGAAGCCTTTCTTCCAGGGACAGGAAGATTCATTTTTCATCCCTGCCAGGAGGACAAGCTGGAGAAAAAGTCTAGGAATGGTATCATAAAACAAGGTGCCTGAAACTTTACCTACATATACTTTTGTTTTACTTTTGTCAATATTGCTTACTTAGAGGCATATGAATTTTAACTTGATTTTTCTTCTGTTTTCTGTATTCTGCTCTCCCTGAATAATATGAGAGGCTTGGGCAGGGATGACTGGCACCACAGTGTGGAGGATAGGTCCTTTGAACAAACCCCCCCTCCATCTTGGCTAGTCTGATAAACAGTGAAGACTTCGCGTAAATCTAATTGGACAGTGTAGTGATCTTTTAATGAAACCCACAAAAATTAAATGGTTTTCATTAGCAAAGATCTGTTTTATGTGCTATTATAAGATATATAATTATAATATAGAATACAATTATATGACATATTATATTTTTATATATATTACAGTACAATTTCCCCTGTGTGTTAGTCCAGGTAGACTAGAGGAACAAATTTCATAGACACGCATATGGACACAAAGGAATGGTTTATATACAAAAGGAATGGAACACCAAGAAAGCAACACAACCCAGTCCAGTTTAAAATCACAAGTCCAATACTAGCCCATATGCCCGATACCAGTCCATAATGTCTCCCTCTGATGCATGAAGTCACAGGTCAGTGGGTGCAGAATTCCGGTGCTGGCAGCGGTCTCCCCATGGTTCCTTGCTTCCAGGGCCCAGGGTCCATCAACAGCATCCAGTGGTGGCAAAAGAAACTCATCATTGGCAGGGGTCCCCACGTGACCTCTCCAGTTTCAGAGGTCTGTGTCCAATAGGGCAAAGCCATGTGGTCTCTGCTCCGGCTCCCTCAGCGTCTCAGACGCTGCCATCCTGTCCTGTCTGTGATTCATCATCTCTCAGACTAACCCCCAACAACTGGGGAAGATAGCTTATCATCTTCACGAAGGAAATATCTCGAGATTTCTAAGAAGTCTCAAGAGAAAGCTATGCGTACATAGAGGCCTCATTGGCTACTTAATGGCTATCTCGAGATTAACAGGTAAGACTCCACTCCTATATTTCAATCATAAAGTTAACATAAGCACATGATTGCCACACCCTGCCACAGGCATAATAAACATATTCATGAAGATAAAATAGCTCTAATATCATGTGCCAACTTAATTCCTATTATGTAATAGACCAATATATAAATTTTAAAAGGACCAACAATGTCTGAAATTATTCATTGTATCTTTATTTTACCTTCTGTAGTAAAGACAATTTCGAAATGAATTTTTATATTAAGAACTTTACAAAAATAAAAATATTACCTGTAAATCTTATTTGACACACGTATTCAAATTGACAAAGACGTTCACTCTGGCAAACATTATGGCAGGTGGTTCCATTGTAAGAGAAGTTCCACAAATTAAGTAAATGTTCTTTTCAAATCAACATGAATTCTCTGTGTACCCTAAGTGCAAACACACTGAAGGAAAGCAATAAAGAAAAGTGACATATATAGTGTTAAAATACACTTCAAGGTTTTTCTAATAAAAAAATGTAGGAGAATTTCAAATAAGAAAACCACTGTTTTCATTAATACTTCTAAACTTACCAATTTGGATAACTTTATGAGATACATGTTTTCTTCTCTTTTGCTGATTTCCTCTTTGTCTTTAAATTCTAGTTCTCTATTTTCTTCATCTTCAGTTTTCTAAGTACTTGCTGTCTAGATGGACTAATTGATCTACAGATTCATCTATACAGTCTCTTACATATTATAAGCTGAAGAAATATGAGGATACTATTTTATACAAATTAAAATAATATTGAATACATGAATAAATATACCATTAATAATTCTTGCAATTTATCAGAATTAATGGAGCTATTGCCAAGGTACCTTCCAAATTTATTTTTTACATATTGGAGTATTTGCTAACAATTAAAGTGTACTTTCTAATAATTTAAGGTGCTTGTGGTAGTTTTGAGCATCTTTAAAGACAGAAATCATATCTAGTTCTGTCCACATTGACACTGTTTTTGTTCTTAGGTTCCAATGAGTCAGCTCCAAATCACAGCAACCCTACGCACAAAAGAACACAACACTACCATCTTGTACCATTCCTACAATTGTTCCTATGCTGAACCCATTGATGGAGACACTGGGTCCATCTGTCTTGTGAGGACCTTCCTCATCCGTGTGGCTCCTTCATTTGACCAGGCCTGATGTCCTTCTCTAGAGACTGGTCTCTCCTGACAATATACAAAGTTTGTAATGCAAGGTTTTGCTATCCTTGTCTCTGAGGAGCACTCTAGCCTTACTTCCTCTAACACAGATCAGTTTTTCCTTTTAGAAGTCTATGGTACTTTCAATATTTTTCTCCAACACCACAATTCAAATGTATCGATTCTTCTAAAATCTTCCTTATTCGACATCCAACTTTCACATGAATATGTTGCCTGAGAGAACATAATGACTTGAGTTAGGCAGACCTTGGCCTTCAAAGTCACATCATTGATACTCACTACTCTAAAGAGATCTTGTGCAACATATTTTCCTAAGCCACATAATTCCTCTGATCTCATGACTGCTGTTCCCATGAGCATTGATCGTGCATCCAAACAAGACAGAAATCCTTGACAACGTTAACCTCTTCTCCATTTATCATGATGTTACCTACTGGTCCAGTTATGAGAAGTTTGTTCTGCTTTATATTGAGTCTTACTCCATATTGAAGCCTATAATCCTTGAACTCATCCGCAAGTGTTTCAATTCCTCCTCGTGGCCAGGAAGCCAGGTTGTATCACTTATGTACCACAGGTAGTTAATACGCCTTGCTGCACTTGTGAACCCATATTCTTCTTCATATAAGCTAGTTTTTCTGATAATTGGCTCTCCATACAAATTGAACAAATATTGTGAAAGTATACAGCTTTTCTGATATTAAGCCATACAGTATTCCTGTATACTCTTGTTTTGAATGCACAATTGTATCTTGCTCCATGTACCAGTTCCTTAGAAGCATGATGATTTGTTCTTCAGATTTCATTATTCTCAAGGTTATCCACAGTTCATTATGGTTCACATAATCAAATGTCTTTGAATGGTAATGATATACAAGTGAACATTTATCAATATTGTCTACTGTGGGCTAAATTCCACCTGACATCAGTGATTATCTCTTGTTTTATTTCCACTTCTGAATCCAATGTGAAATTCTGGCAGCTCCCTATGAACATGTTGCTGTATCATTGATAGATAATCTTAAGCAAACTTTGATTTGCATGTGCTGTCAGTGGTATTGTCCAGTAGTTTGAGCCTTCTGTTAGGTCATCTTTTTTTGTAATGAGTACAAATATGGATCTCTTGCAGTGAGTTGGCCAAATTGCTGTCTTCTAAATTTCCTGCCTTTGAAGAAATAGTTCTTCTGTTTCTTCAGCTTTCTCAAACTTTCAGATTGATATTCCATCAATTCTTGGACCTTTGTTTTGATCTAATGCATTCAGTGCAGTTTAAATATCTTCTTTCTGCACCATTGGTTCTTATTCATATTCTACCCCTTGAAATGTTGGAATATTGCCGAATTCACTGCTTCCTGCATCAGTTCATATTTTTCCTGTAGAAACTTTCAGTTGCAACTCTAGGCTTGAGTTTTTTTCAGTTTCAGCTATGTTGAGCACTTTCTTTCCCCTTGGTTTTCTAATTCTAGGTCCTTTCACATTTCCTTACAATATGTATCTCCTCTTCAGACAGCAAATAACAACAGAAAATGAAGAAGGGCTTGGCTGCCATCTTTGGAGGATAAAACTACTTTAAGCCCTATTCATAACTTGGAAGAATTGTCAGATGCTGAAAGTCTAAACAAAGAAAGCAGAACTTTCTCAGATATACTGCTGTCAGATGCACCCCACAGATCCTCATGCAGGAGAAATATTACTGAAGAGGAGATGATTTCTTGGAAGGAAGTTGATCATGGTGACAAGAGTAGGACAAAGTCTGTGAGATTGAATCCTTCCAAATCATCCTTTGATGATGGGACACCACTACATATAGAGGGAAGCAGTGGCAAACATTGTCCTAATGGTCAGAACTTGGTGTGTAGGAAGTATAGATTTAGGAAAATTGAAAATAGTCATAAATGAAATGATACACATGAAGAGTGAAATCCTAGGCTGAAATTGGCTAGTATTGGCCACTTTGAATCAGAAATTAATGTGATTTCCTATGCCAGGAATAGCTCACTAAAAATAAATGATAATGCATTCATTGTCAGAAAGAATGACAATCTATTCATTGACAATGCATTCATTGCTAAATCCATCATCCAGTATAAACCTGTCTGTGATAGGATTGTGTCTATCTGTCTTCAGGGAAATCCAATCAATATAATTGTTATTCAAATTTATTCACCAACAACAGAAGCTAGTGATGAAGAAATTGGAGAATTTTGCCACTGACTTCAGTCAGAGATTTATCAAAGATGCAGTCAGGATGAATTGATAGTCCTTTGTGATTGGAATGCAAAAGTTGGATACAAAGTTAAAGAAAAGTAGCTGAACAATATGTATTTAATTATAGAACTTAAGCTGGAGAGCACATGATAGAGTTTTGCAAAAACAATGGCTTGTTCATAGAAAGTTCCAACACAAAAGGTGACATATGGAATTCCATTCCACTTTCCCAGATGGAATACTTAGAAATCAAATTGACCACATCTGTGTGAAGCCACAATAGAGAGGCTCAGTATCAGCAGCTGAAACTAGACCAGGGTCGACTGTGGAAAAGACCATCAATTGCTCATATGTAAGTCCAGGATAAAGCTAAAAGACCATTGAAACAGTCCAAAAGAAGCAAAATATGACCTTTAGTCTATCCTATCTGAATTTTGAGAACATCTCAAGAACACATTTGAAACCCTGGACACTAATGACTAAAGGTCTGATGAGTGAGGGAGGACATGAAGATAATCATTCATGAAGAAAACAAAGGTCCGTAAAAAGACAAGACAGAAAGAACAAATCAAAGTGAATACCAAAAAAAGAAAAAGATCCTGAATCCAGATCTTAATTTTAGAGTAGCCGAAGCAAATGGAAGAAAGGCTGAAGTTAAAGACTTGAATAGAAAATTTCAAAGGAGAGCTCAAGAAGACAAAGTCAAAAGTTAAAACATTGAAACTAAGCAAATTTAGGCCTTCTAAAATCAGCATTGATTTGATTGCAGTAAATTTAGTTTGGTTATTTCATCATTAAGATTTGATATTCTATCCCTTAAAAATTAATTGGGATTAATACATATACCAAATTATTCCATAGTTCGATCACCTCCCCCAGACTTGTGCATTTGCTACCACAATCAGTTTCCAAATATTCTTTTCTTATATGAACCTCGGGATGTCATTACCCTTTCACCCTGCCCTGCCACCACATCTGCATACCCTCCCCCACCATTATTCCACTATGTGATGCTATAGGTTTATCAGTCATGGTTTTCATACCCCGAAAAATGAAAAATCATATACTGCAACCTCTAGAAATCTTAGGGATATAGAAACTGATAAGATAAATTTAGACAATGAAGTGCTCTGTTAGGAGAACAGCCTAAAATTCTCTGCTATAATCTTCCTACAAGAACATTCTTCCTGCTATTTCCTGAGGTCATGAAATAGGAGGAAGGGAAAATGGGGTATGAACAACAATGAACACAAGAAGAAGAGATAAGTCACCAAGTTGATCATAGCAATGATTTCACCACTCTTCTCATACATGATTGAGCACTTGAATTGTTTGCTAATAAGAGCTTACTAAAGCTAATATTTATAAAAGTATCCTGAATTAAACCAGAGTATGCACAGCTCAGTCTTATGGATGAGGGATTATTAATATTAAGTGCACCCTTTACTACAATTTCATTAAGTAAGCTCTGTGTAAATTGTTTCCCAGTCAAGAAGGTCTTCTAACTCTATACTCAACTACAATTTCCTAATGACAAAAAGACCTCCACAGACCTTAAAACATCTACCTCTTTACTAGTTCATACAATACCATTAGTTAAATTAATCCTATCTGGAAATGAGAAATAATCTGAACAATAATTATCCTGTCATTGTACTGAATGAGTAGCAAACATCCCAATGTGTTCAGGGTCTCTTGGTCTCATTGGGTCATGGACCACAAATTAGCAGGGATCACAGTTTATTTGGAAAATAAAGAAAAGCCCTGATACCGCTGCTGGGAATCAGGTGAGTTTCCACTAAATGAACTGTGTCTAGGGATTTTTAATCAGGTGTGGGATACTTGATCTGTTTCTATCTCCAGGTTATAAAAAGATCAATCCCAGAACTGTCCCTATTTCTCAGATCCAATCATAAACCGGGTCCTTTGCTCTCCATGGCTGACTCTGGCTTGGGCATGAACAGCAAGGTAAGCCTGCAAAAGGTCTGCACTAACAATCTCGTTTTTCATAACTCTGGAGTTGAGAACCAGTCTAGGGATCTTGTGCCTGAGCATTTAGTATGGAAACTGTTTCTATGCTTTTGAGATCTCCATGTCCAGATAGCCCGCCACTGCCAGCACTTCTCTTCTGGCCTCTTTCCCTTCCTGTCCCTGGGAGACATCACTGTTTCCTGTCTTCCAAATGCAAACCTTTATGCTCAAATGCTGTAATCTCTTTCTAAATCTTAAGATCATCGAAACTGCAAAGCCACCATATTTATAGAAAGCTTTAAATACTAGAAAAGACACTAGTCCATCTTCACATCCAGTGAACATTTTCTCTTATTGTCTATGTCATCAGAATTGTGATAGAAAACTTAAGGGTAATTAAATTCTAATTCTGTAGTGTGTAAATATTAAACCAAAACTTGTATAAGTATTAATTTTTTGTTTTGATAGAATTTTGTAGCATATATTTTCACCTAAAGAAGAAAAAAAGATTAGATTAAGCAATCTAGTCATATTTTTAATTTTCTTTGCCTTTGCTTCCTGAAATAGCTGGACTAAAGATACACAATCCCCATTTCCCTCTGGTAAACTCAGGAGTAATGATGAGAGAAATAAGGATTTATTGCTCTTTTAAAAAAAAACAACCTGTGAGATTAAATCAATCAGGAGCAGTTGACTCCCAATAAGGAGAGATTCCAAGTAAAATGCAGAGTGACAGAAAGGTTGGGAGGGAGGGGAGTTATGGTGCTCCACCAACTCGATGTGTGAGGTTCTGGAGCGGTTCATCGTGGTCATCGTTTCACAGAGCTGAGCGAAGTCATGCAGGAAAAGCACCTTTGTAAAGCCAAAATGACTTTTATGAGGGAAAAGGAAAGTTCCTGTTCTGGCAGTCTCAAAAAGGACACGGATCACGAGGAGACTGAGCAGGAGCTCACGAGTGAAGAGGACTGCTTCAGAAGAACGCCGGACAGCACGTGAAAAGATTCCTGTAACGGGAGCGTGAAACTGTTTATACGGAACCAGCATCATGAAATCCCCAGAGGCCAAGAGAGTGAGCAGCCAAGAGAGGACACGCAGGCACGGACATGCTCACGTGCCAGAGGAATCGAACTCCTGGCTTGCAGCTCGGCTTTCCTGTGACTCGGGTATTGGCTGATCTTATCGGCTCAGTTTAGGTGCATCTGTGTGATGTCATATTGCTGGCGATGTCATATTACTGTGATGTCATGGTGCCTAATATGGTGTGGGGCCTAGGTTAGATTTTCCCATAGGTGTCTGATTAGAGTGCCTATTTTTGGGGGGGAGTGGGGACATCACTGCCCTCTGCTGGTGGTGGACGCTACCCAGTGCTGCTCCTGAGAGCCGCCGCTGGATGTGAACTGCCAAGCCTGCGGGCCGCAGTCCTGCAGAGTGCCTATTTTATTTGCAACCCTTTTATGGTGGCACGGATAGCTAATTATTGTTTGACATAGCCATTTAGTGGACACAACTCCCCTTTCCCTAATCTACTGACAGGTCCGCTTCAATGTTAATTAACTGAATAAGTAACCAAAGCCCTCTACTGCAACTATCAAGAGAAGTCACAACCTTTTCACCATTATGATGTATCCTGAATGAGCTCACAGGGATGTGAGTTAGCAAAGACACCCCTCACAGAGCTCTGGTTTTTTCCTAAGTCTTAAAATTCGTTCAAAGTTCATCTTGATTCCTCCACATTCACTTCCTCACCGCCATGCTGCCCAAGTGGTTGCCCAAAGCAACAGGAACGGACAATAAACCTGAGCCATCCTCTGGAAAGGCAGAGGAGCAGATGAAGTTTGAAAAAGGTTGATGAAAGAGGGACACATTCTTTGAAAAAACTGGAAGGTTGACAGATAATAGATAGGTAGAGGAGGAATATACACATAGGAAAAGTGTAGATATAGGAAGTCCCCTCTCAAGGAAGCAAAGCTAAGGGAAGAGATGCAAGCATACATATGTACTTTTGTAAATATTTTAATTCAGAAAAATACAGGCATTAGCCTATGTATATGTTTTTATATGGCAACACACTGAGGAAGTACACAGATTTTGGGCCTAAGCTCAACTCCTCCCTTGTCAGAAGAACACTGTTCTAACAACCTGACATTCTGTGATACTCACTCTCCTGACACGTTTGCTGAGGAAACAATGGGTGCTTAAGCAAATGTGGTGAGGAAAGCCAATGGTACCTGGCTATCAAAAGATATAATGTCTGGTGTCTTAAGCGCTTGGAGTTAAACAAGGGCCATTAGCAGAGAAGCAATAATGGAAGAAGCAAGCCAACTAGTGCAAACATGAGATGCCAATGGGATCAGGTGCCAACAGACATCAGAAGACCCAAAACAAAACAATATATTGTTGAGAATGAGGTTGTTAGAGCAGAGATCCAAAACCCATTTGTAAATAATAGGACATCCCTGCACAGAAGGGTCACAAAGAAGGCATGAGTCAACCAGAGGGCAATGTAGCACTGATGAAATGTACAATATTCCTTTGGTTCTTTGAGGCTTCCTCAGCACTCCACTGTCATGACCTTCATCCTGCCTTTCAGTTCTGGCTAGACCAAAACATGTGCACAGGTTGAGATAAAGGCTCACCACACATGAAATCCAAGTCAGATAGATTCCTGAGGAACAGAAATGGGAGGTTCCATACCAGAAGGTTAGGGGGAAGGTGAGGGAGGAGGGGAGGAATGAGGAACAGATCATAATGATCTACACACAACACCCCAACCCACGCTTGAGGGCGACCAAAAACTGAAAAGTGGGTGAAAGGAGACAGCTATCAGTATAAGATACAAAAATAATAATAATATATAGCTTACCGATGAATCTCCTAAGTGGCATGGGTGGGGTCGGGGAGGGAGGAGTGATGATAGCAAGAGAAAGTAATTGTTTAGGAAATTATGATGGCAACCTATGCACAAACATTCTTGAACCAATTGATGTATGGATTGTCATAAGAACTCTAAAAGTGCCAAAAAATCATGCTAGACTCTTGACTCATGGATTCATAACACAATGTGAACAGAGGATAATACTAAACTCTTCTGAACTGCCAGAAGACTAGAACTTTAGCAGTGTTTTATTACTTCCTTCTAAAACTGTTATAAGAAAGATGCACAGGCACCAATGTCAAGAAGTCTTTCAGTTGACAGAAATAAAAGGAAATAACATTCCCAATAATAGAAGAAGATCAACTATTGAAGACGTGGTGGAAAATATTTATCCAAAGAAGAAGTACTAGGGATTAACACATCATGCAACTGAACTCCCTCACATGGAGTAAATTCTGACCCATACCTACCTTGTCGACAGAGTATGACTGTTCCTTTGATTTCCTGAAACCTAAATCTTTTCAGATGCAGCAAGCCTCATCATTCTTGTGAGGATTGGCTGGTGTGTTCAAACCACTGACCTTGAGGTAACACACTATACCACTACCTCTCCTCTAGGAAAGAAGAAGGAATGGAAGCAGGAAATCCAGGGGAAGTGTCAAGTGTCCATGTTGTATATTGATGACATTGTGATGGAAGAATGGGATGAAAATGAGTGTGAATGATGGAATGTAAAACTGATGAACTTCTCTGTAAACTTTTACCTAATTCATAAGAAAGAGATTTAAGAGAATATATCATATACAAAAAACAAACCAAACATACCACCATCAAGTCAATTCCAATACTTAGCAACTCTACAAGATGGGATGGAATCTGCTGAAAATTTTATCATTTTTGAATACTGGTAATCAGGCAGCTAGCTTACTAAACACATGCTTTGTTTTAACATTCTTGTTTTTCATGCAAATTATGGGAGGGGGAATTTTACTTTGTTACAGATTTTATCTTTATGATTTCAGTTTATTGTATTGTCTTTGGTATTTCAGTTTATTTGTTTGTTCAGTTCATTTCAGTTTATTGTATTGTCTGATATTTCAATATTATGAAGCATTTTTTCGGTATCATTGATTTTATATTGTGACTGTCTCTGATGTCTGCCATGATGATGCCTTCATTAGATTAGCTCAGTCACCAATGCTGGTAATTTGACTGGACATTTGCCATCCCCAAATCTGAGTCTGTTCATTAAGTTTTACCATAACTCTGTACATGATTAAATTGTACCTAACAATAATTCTTTTAAGTAGGCTCCACATGTTAGCTTGTGGTGAATCTAAGAATTATTTGTAAATCGCTAGGTGACAAAATTCAATTTGACTCAATGTTCTTGAGTCAATGATACAGAAAGAAAAGCAAAAATATCTTCAAAAAGTTAACCCAAAACACAAAAATTTACCCAGGTGCTGTCTTGCTACTTATATAGCCGATTATTTCCATGTATCTTCCACTTTTCATGCCAAGACCTTGTACGGACATTAAAAGAACATCACTCTTTGCCATAGTATTTACCATGGTCAATAGTCATTATCTAGGATCTGTCCCCTCATGGATACACACTTCTATTTCAAAGAAAAACTCACACTGCCTTCCCTTGAGTCCCTTCTGATGCAGAACTACTTCACACAAGGGAGACAGACTGCTCCAGTGGGTTTCCAAGGCTTGCTTTTTATTGTAGGAGAAAATTTCATCTTTCTTCTGCTGAGTGACTGGATGACTGGAAGTGTTGATCTTGTGGTTGATAGTCTAACTCATAACTCTCTACACCACCAGGGCTCCGTGGTTTTATTTAGAGATCAAAATTCCCTACTTAAAAAAGGGCAAAATCCAAATAGCAACCATCTTCCTTAAGTGTTTCAATGCCTCTATTGTTAAAAATGAGAAATCAATGTACATTTGATTTCTCAGATAATCCTGTCTCCTCTCTGAAAATTAAAGTATACACAGAACCAATGATCAGAAATTCTTTTCTATACAAAAAAGATAATCCTATCTCCTCTCTGAAAATTAAAGTATACATAGAACCAATGATCAGAAATTCTTTTCTATACAAAAAAGATATTATGAAAACCCTATTTAGGTAGTTTCAGAGATAGATGGGCACTTCTCTGAGGTCTTATTCCACTTTCAGGAATCTTCCAGCTTGAAAAATCAATTTGCAATTTGTCTGCTTCATACAACAAATGAATTTGTCGATAGCACAGAGTTCCAATAATACCTTTTAAACTCTCTTGTGAAAACCTTCTAGCACAACAAAGTGGAGTTTGTGCAATTGCTAAAACCACTAGTCTTATCTGGCTAAATGCCTAAGAAGTAGACAAGAACTTAATCAAGTCCACCAGTAAGCTATGTGGGCCCAAATGCTTCCATGCCCAATTCCCCTTTTCTTGAATAAAAAATTATTATAGAAGTAATTCGATGTTTTAGGAACTTTTTCACATTCCAGTACTCAAAATGAAACACTATTTGTTATGTAGAATGGTATATGTTTCCAAGAAAATAATTCTTTATAGAATGGTGTGGCTCTTCACATTGACCAGTGCCCCTCTCTGCCAATTCTTATTAATGTGGCTCTGCTGTCAAAAGTTCACAGAAGTAAATGTCCAAGCTATGCTATGAGAGAGACAGAACAGATAATACCAGGCTACCTATCAGTAGAGAAATTACTAGACAATTATCTGATTAAAACAAGGAATGTGGGTCCATGCAGAAGAACACATTCATAATAGTGATCAGCTAACTTCCAGAGAAATTATTGGTCAGAGGCATAGGGTATGAAAGAACCCTAAATATCGACATCCCTGGAAGGAAAAGAGGCTTGTTTTGAGCATGTTGGTTAAGTTCCAGTTTAGTTGATCTTTCTGAGCTCTAAAAATTCAGGTAATCAGAATGCTGCAAGAATCGTGGGGGAATTCCTCCCCTTTCTTCCTCTTCTGCTAACTTCCAGGAACTTTTCTGATCAGGCTTGACTCGAAATATCCATAGATGAATAAAATGACCAAGTTAAGCTTTCTGATTAACAAAATAATGAAGAAGAGAATCTCAAATTTGTCCAGTAATGGTTCAAGCACTTTTTCTCTTTGAGGGGATAAACGTCAAACCGATCAGAAAACTTCCTTGCAGATTCATAATCTTTTTGTATTGAAACTCTTTAAAAGCATCCTCTTATCAGAATGTTTTAGTGGATCCTCACTACTGATATCTGGTCAGGATTGTTCTAAAACTGCAACATACTTCTAATTTTAACAGAAAATTAGATATGCTCTTTGAATGTTTCTTGTAAAATTTTATTTGAATGAACATATTCAAATATTAATGATGCCAGATTGGGGGTGATAAAATTATGGGGATTGTTCACATAATTTTCTCAAAATTTTCAGTGGGAATGTACTGGGTAACTGTGTGATTGACTGTTTCTCTCAACAAAAGTCATTCAATTTCAAAAATGAATTGACTAGTAGTGAACTCCAGGAGAGCAGAAGTGATTATGATCCTCATTGAAATAATGTTAAAATACTTTCTCTTTTTTTTACTCAGTTGGTACCTTCAGCTTTCCTTTAAGTTCAAAGAGCATTTTTTCAGATTACTCTGCAATTGAGTTACCGGGAGAACTTGTATCTCTACGAAAATTCCCAGCCCAGGTCATTCACGATGCAGATACTTTTGCATGACTATAATATTAAATAAAGATAAACTCGTGACTTTTGTTTTAAGGCTTTTTATTATAAGGTAAGTTGTTATACTCAGTCTACATCTTTTTGTGGATTTTTTTGTGGAGAAAGACAATTTTTAATTTTTAAAATTGCTTTTGTTTCCACAATATTACCAGTTTTCTGTTTCTACTGGTTTTCATAGCAATGACTTACATACTGAAATGCCTTAGAGTGACTGTTAACCCAAAGTTATGGAATTAGAAGTCATTGAACCTTAGTTCATATCTCTTGCTTTGAGACTGCCCAATGAATGATAGCCAGGTCTATCAAATATTGACTATGTCAATGGTCTTTTTGCTTTTTTATGATATGCATTAGTCTAGCAGCTATGGTTTTGTCTTTTTCATTGAGTGCTATTGAACGTTTCACTGTTCCTAACCTTCATTGTTTAAGGAGTGTCCAGTAATTTAAGCTTTTAATCGAGCAATTCAACAGTTAATGTATTGTGGTATGAAAAGCTGGTGTATGCAAATATACTCTCCTTTTCTCAACAGTGTTTTCAATTATATAGTATTAGCTAATTTAATGATAACATCAATAGAATTACATTATGCCTGATAGGGATGACTTATAAAGCTCTTTGTCATAAAATTACAATGATATCTCTAAAGAGAACCAGAGACATACATCGACAGTCATGTTAATGAATTTGAGGCTCACACTTCATTTTATCCGCAAATAACAGTTAGTTCTTATAGAATGACTTTCCTTAATACTTGCCTTCATGAAGAGGCCAATGAAGAGATGGGTGTTATAGCAGTAGCATACCCAGTTTTCTGAAAGAATAGCCTAAGGTCTTAAGGGATTACCTTAAAAAAAGCAGCCATATAAATGTAGTTTCATTTTAGTCCATAGGGAAAAACACAGCAATCCTGTGTGGACCAAGGATTTAAATAATCAAATCCAAAGGTGGAAGAAGGAATGGTATCAAGATATAAATTCTAAAAAACAGTTTACAGACAGCTATGGATGACAGTAGAAGCCCAAATCCCTTTGCAGGATTTCCACATGGATTAAGCATCCAATGAATACTGTCTGACCATAGTCCAGGGATGCCACTACTCTTGCTATTAGCTAGAGAACATTTTAGAGTAGATTTGGGCAGATATAGAAAGGTTAAAAGGTAACACCTTATCATTTGATCTTCTTTTTGACACATTTTAAAATTGCTTGCATTTTTAATATTTTCTGTTATCTTCTTGATTGAAGTTTGTTTACCTTTTGTTTTTCATTGCTATTTTTTGTTTGTTTGTTTGTTTGTTTGGTTGGTTAGTAGCTTCCTCCTTGTATTGTCTGTGAGTTCTCTTAGGCTATCAAAATGGATTATCAAACTCAACAGAAAAGTAGACACTGGTGGTGTTGAGGTCTTTTGGTATCAAAGTAGTGTAAAGTGCATTGGAGGGTGGTCATCTGTTTCATGTTGGCCTTTTGCCTGGCGTTGGAGTCAGATACTCCTTCTAACTTTTGTAGCCAAAGAAGGTCATATGAGGCACCCATGGCATTTCCCCAAAGAGATTTCCCCAAAAGATCCTTCTCTAAAGATGTTGGCAAAGCTTAGAGGAAGAAAGATGATGAACAAATCTGTGGTTATAACTGCAATCAAGTTTTGAATGTGGAGGCTGAGCCTCGGAGGCGTAGTGGTTGTGTGCAGGACTGCAGCCCACTGGGATGGAGGTTCAATTCTGGCTCCCAGGAGCAAAGGCTGGGCCTCCTACTCCCACCACCTGAGGGCAGTGATGCCTAAAAAAAAAAGATTTGAATGTGTACATGTTAAATATGGATCTCATTTTATACTGTGGATTGTCTCATTTTTACTTAATTGCTGTTGTTAGTCTCTTAGCATGTCAAGAAAAAGAATTTCAAAAGATAACATAAAAGCCATGTACAGTTAATTTGTAAAGACTCAATATCCCTATTAGAATAGCAAACAGAGCCCTGATATAAGATAGTTAATATAATATCTGTTATTCTTGTAATGATGCAAATCACACTTAAAGTAACCAAATTTGGGTTATTACTCTGAGTGATTAAATGGTTAAACAAAACCAAAACCTGTTTAGATATCAATTTACTTTAAGAACATTCCTGATATTTCCTTAATTTTGTTGATACCTAGACTCACCAACCATTAATGAAATTTCAAACAAATTTATATTAACCAATGAATGGAGAGTTCATTCATTCTGAAATACAAAATGGACTGATAATTTTATGTTTTTTGGTTTGTTTTTGTTATTTTATTTATTTGCACTAAAAAAGTTTACTTGTGGCTATCAGTTCAGATCCTCCCCAAATCAAATTAATCTAAGTATAACTATAAATAATACATCTAAATGATTTCCCTTTGGTTTTCCATGCTCATATTGAATGGTAATAGAATCTATCGCCGTTTAAATGTACGATGTGCTTACCAATGAGAGAAATTTTCTAACCATTTCAGCTACTAAATCTCTCTGTTCTATTAAGTTTATTTTATTGCAAATTTTATATACTAGTTTCTGATTTGTTCTGTAACACATGAGTTTCAAAAACAAAAAACTCACTCTAGTCAAGTTAATTATTATGTAGAATAAACTATAGGGCTGAGTAGAACTTTCCCTGTGAGTTTTTGAGTTTGTAAATCTTTAAAAGAGCAGAAAGCCTCATCTTTCTTCCCCAGGGCAGTTCGTGGGTTCAAGCTTCTGACCCAACACATAACCAGGTATTCCACCAGCAGAGTTATTATGACAATTATGTAATGCTAAGAGCTGATCTCTCAAGATAAATTGCCTCAAATCAGTTAGTTTATCCTCCAGTGAAGCTGAAAGGAACGTACAACATTCTCTATCAAATCCATCATCAGTTATTAGTTGCATCTCACTCTCTAACCTCTGTGCTAAGCTTGATAATTCTTGTATGCTTATTGTGTTTATTAGGGATATAAAAAGGTTACTGTATGGATTCAGAAATGTTCAGGATACTGCTATGGTCAGAGAAGCCTCTTCTCAGTCATGACCACAGGCAGATCTCTGTCTGTCTTTGGTCTTTCAGTCACATGTTTCCTTGTCCTAAGCCATACTCAGGCAATGTTACGAAACACCTTTAGCACTGTCAATAAATGCCCCAAAGACAACCCACTCTGAAATGAATCTCACTCTGAGGACTCCTTGGTCTAGCTCTGTGATATCCTGTACTCAACTCTTCTAATTATATGCATAAAGGCATCTGAAATGAAATGACTTTATTTAGAATAACTCTTATATTCATAATCTTTCTGAGTCCCACTAAGCAACTGGGTGGAAACATGGAAAAAGGATGTATAGACAGGTTGATCAGTTTTGCCATTATGTTGGGTATATACGTGACCCATTGCAGAAGTAGAAAAAAAATCATATATTACTAAAATGATGAGCCAGGTGTGAAGTGTATATGCCACCCATGTGTGAACTAGTGGCAGAATAACACTGCTGACATGGTTAGACATGGTGATAAGTTTTCTAGGTTGCAGAACAAGTAAAGCTGAGTGTTTTCAAGTAAGTAGTATTCTTGGAAAGTGTAATGTTGGAGTACTAAAAAGCTTTGTTACAATTGCCTACACAAGACAGAAGCCAGTGGGCCACATGGCTGAAGCTAAAAGCTAGGGTATAGTATACCTGTTGCATAACAGAAATGTATTACGGGCAAAAGAATTTTGCCTTAATATTTATGATCCTGACTTGTAACTTGTCAACTTCCCTAATAAACTATAATTCTGAGTACAGTGTTGTTTGAGTTTTGTATGATTTTAGTGCTCAAATAGGGTAAAGAATTTGTAGAGTGGAGGCATATTTGACCTTTGTGGGAATTGGTTTTTGGCAGTGTAGGGTGGGATTTCCTTCTCCCTACTGTAGCCTGAGGATGTATGCATGATTTCCTCACATTCCACTCTGCATGGGAGCATCCCACCACTCTGCTAGTTCCACAATTTTGGGTCTTGGATTCAGAAAATGCACATAGATCTTGGTGTCCAAAATAAATTCCATACCTGACTCATTTTAGACCCCACAGAATCACAACCTTGGAAAACCTCATGAGATTTCTAAATTGTTACAATAAAAATTAATCCTATTAACAACCACTCACATCATGAATCACATAATCCTTTCATGTATTGTCAACCACATTCTCTTACCCAGATCCATCAGCAAATAGTTACTTGGTGGGAGTTCACAAAGACTATGGCCGGAGAGTCATAAACAATTCATTTCACTGCAGTGGTTTAAATAATACACATTTATCTTCATATAGTTCTAGATATAAGCCATTTGAATCAACACATGGCCTTTTCTGACTTTAAACCTTCTAGTTTATCCTTCTTATAAGGATCTTTGTAATTACACTCGGTGCACCTGAATAATGTAGTATAATTTCCTGATCTCAAGATTGATAACTCAATCACACTAATAAGACCATCTTTGTTGTGTAAAGTAGTATTCACATTTTCTGGGTTTAGCAAATGTGTATAAAAAATCAACTGCCACTAGGTGGAATCTGATTTATAGAGACTGGAGAACAAACAGAACTGTTCTTTAGGGTTTATGAGACTATAAACTTTTATGGGAGCAGGCAGACTCTTTCGTATTGTTGTTGATAAGCAGCTGGTGGGTTTGAACTGTGGCACTTAGAATTGGTAGTAAACCAACATTACTATGGATTTCAGGAAAGCCACACTTCAGATTCTCATAAATTGCTCATGAAGGTTCACATCTAGTTAGAAAAAAACCTTTTTAGATGCTTAGCTTTAGCAAATTTAGCAAATTTATTATGGGTCTAATCCCTGTTAAGGGATTAGAAGCATTTTGAGTATTTTAAAAACTTTTCTTAAGAATCTAAAAGTTGGAAAATAGTATAAATACCTATAAACAAGGCTATGAAAAATCAGTGACTTTGTTTCAATGATAAAAGTTAGATTTTAAAAATTGCTAAAACCTCTTAAAGCAAGATTTTTAAAAGCCCTATCCTTTACCCCTTTCTGCATTGATGAAGATATATTTGGCTTAAATAGTTTAACCATTCACCTGATTACTCTCATCTGGATGAATGGAGCTGTTGCTTCTGTGTTTCATCTACTTTATCACAGAATAGAAAACTCAGCTGGAAATAATCTAGAGAAATTAGAAAAAGCATACTGTGAATCCCTTGGTATTTGTCTTTGTAAATAGTCTGTCGTATAAAAAAGTCGAGTTAAAAATCTCTTTTGAATTTATTCCTGTTACAAAAATAGGGTTATTCATGGTAGAAATAGATCTGACATCAATTATTTCACTTTAAAAATAATTTTTACATATCAATCAATAAAAACATGGAATTAGAAATTATGTATTGTATTGGTCAAATCTGCTGCATGAAACTTCATCTTTTTCTTTTGCTTTCAAAGTTTTATTTGAGCAGTTTGTAGCCATTATCACAAGTTCCTAATTAGAATGTGAAAAAGAGCAAGAAATGACCTTCAATTAAAGAAGTATAGTCTATTGAGAAATATTTTTGTGCAAAAAGAGAGCGAGAGAAATATACAATCAACTCTTACTCAGATGTAGAACTTAGATCAAGAGGGTAAGAAAGTAGATTTTGTGACTTAATATATACTTCAATTTTTGTACTGAAAGTGTTTAAAGAGACTGTTGTCCCTTGGGAAGTATGTTGGACTTCAAAGTGTTTCATATTTTGACATTCTTTCCTTCACACTATTCCTTAAAGATTTAACTTGGTGGGGAAAATCAAATCAATCCATGATCTATAATATAATATTCAATGTGTTCTACTGAATTTGTTCTTCAGACTATCTAATCTTTAGTTCACATTGATGCTTCTGCATTTTAAAATGCAATTTCCTTATGGTTGATAGTATTTTAAAGAAAAGTTAGGGGGAAAGGGCAGACATTATAATAAAAAACAACAAAATAAGTTTATATATTTGAATAGTTTGCATGACATATTTAGCTTAACTGATTCCATTTTTGAGATAGGAACATGCCTTGGTTATTGCAAAAACTTGAAGAAAACCACTTCAATATTGACTTATTTACATTAACATTGATTATATTATACTGCTGAATAAACGTATGCATGACCTGGTTCCTACAAAGTTCATTTTTATAAGTCTTTGAATTCTTGGGTGTCAGAGAGAGAAAGAGAGAGACAGAGACAGAGAGAGAGAGAGATTGGAGATTGATGTAAACTTTTTGGATTATCTATTATGCAACTAAAATTTTTAAACACTGAAATCTTCCAAAACTCAAATTTTGCTTATGTGGGTTTCTAATTTGAGCTTTATTTTTTTCAACATGAGTTTTTCTGGGTAGACTAGAGAAATAAATTCATGAACATATATATGATTTATAAAAAGAGTAATTGTATATTAAACAAACATTCCAACCCTGTCCAGTACAAGGTCATAAGTTCAAGTCCAATTTTAGCCCATATGTCCAATACAAATATGTAAGTTCTATTTAGACTCATGAAACACATGCAATGAAGCCAAACGCAGGATAATCACAAGGCCGTGGCTAAAACTTCCATGGACCCAGTAGCACTGTAAACATCTCAGGGCTGGCAGGGGTCTCTCTGTGGTTTCTCTGGCTTAGAGGTCTGATTGCATCAGGGAAGTTCCATGTGTTTGGTCAGCTTCAATGTCTCCCAGGGAAGTCAAAAGAGAGAGAAAGTGTGTCCTGCCTCCAAGAAGCATTACTGGATTTCCCAGAATTCTCAGAGGAGAAGGCCATGTCCATACAGAGGTCTCATAGGCTACCTCCAGATTGACAGGTTAGACTTCACCCCTACACTCTTTTTTAAAAAAATTATTTTCTTTTTCACTCCTACACTTTTAATCCTCAAATTGATACCAGATTAGTTGACTACCAGAGTCACTCTTGTTTGAGATAATTAATTAAAATACAAAAAAAAACCCAAAAACATTTAACTAGAGGATGGGAATAGAAGATAAAATAAAGGATTTGTGAATGCTGAAGTAAATGAGTATAAACATTTGTTGTTGGTGGTTTGCCAATGAAGCCTTGTAAATAACTTAAAAGGTTAATATAAAACAAATGGAATCTTTGCTTCTAGTTTAGTGGTTCAAGAAGAAACCAGAGGTGCTATGTAAAACACTTTAATAAATTTTCATTGGTGATATGAGAAGCTATAGTCAACCATTCTAAGTCTTGACATCAGGAAGTTATAACACATCTGTATAAAAGTTTAAAAATGTGTATTGTTGTTCATACAGAGTATTATCTATAAACAATATGAATATGTTTATTAATAAAACAGTGAAACTCTAAGGCAACTCAGTGATGAAAAAAGCATTGTAAAATCAAACTTACTGCTGTTGAGTCAGAGTGACCCTATTGGATAGACTAGACTTGCCCTTGTCACTCTTATGAGACCCGCAATTTTCATCTTTCTCCTGAGATCCCCTGGTGGTTTCCCTCTGCTGATCCCTGATTACCAGTCCAACACACAATCACTATACCACCAGGACTCTCAGAAAGCCTCAGAAGTACGATTTAATTTATAATAGCTTGATAATATTTTATCATATAATAAAATTTTATAATAACTTTATATTGTATATGGTATTAATCATATTTTTTAGGTTTAGTAGTCTCATTTATGTTATGACTATGGGTATAATAATATGGGTAATTTTAATCATGGCCTCTTAATTTAATCAATTGTTTATTTTCATGTGGTGATTATTAGAAATCCAATTCAATTAGAAAGTAACAATAATGCTATTGTGGTGACCATTTCGATTATTAATATTGAGAATACAATTGACATTTTGGAAGTGCTTGATTAGATATTCCTCATCACAATTCCTGTTAAAAAGTTCAGCATATTTACAGCACTTGAATTATAAAGAAGATGAGTTGGAAATAGAGAAATTTAACTCATGATGAAGAACATGGCTTAGAATTAATAAGGTTCTGACCTGCACGCTCTTTTTTTCATACTATTGTCAAGCCTGCAGTATTTATTATAAACTTCCTAATATGAATGTCACTGTGAGGGCATGCTTTATTCTTTCTATAACCTCAATTATATTCATCCTCAAAGAAAATAAACATTTTTTTCTGATTACAATTTTAATTTAATTCCATTAATGTGAGTAAACAAGTGTCAAATTGCTTATTTATATCCCCTATTTCATCAGGAACCTGGTGGTGTAATTGCTCACGCTCTGGCCTGCTATGTGCAAAGAGAGCAGTTTGAAATCATCAGCCACTCCTCTGGAGAAAATTGCCACTTCCTACACCTGAAAAAAGTGACAGGCTCAGAAAGCCACAGGTTCAACTCTCCTCTGTCCTGGAGGGTTGAGGTGGGTCAGAATCAATTGTATAGCAGGCAGCTTTTTGAGACCTATTTTACATATCACTGTAGAAGATCACTATCAGCCAGGATCCACCGGCCAAGAAAAGTGATTAAATATGGCCTGGCCTTAGATTTCACCACTAACTCATAGTCTCCGTATCATTTCCATAGCCATTTCCTTATAATTCTTTGCAGTACTTATGAATCCTGTTCCTTTATTTGTAGCAACCTGTGTCTGGGTCTGCTGTTCCACTAATCTCAGATGTTTCATTGTTTCTACAAAGTGAATTATAAAGGTCTAAATGATTATGGTGGAGAAAGTTATCAAGCTACATCAACCCTCATATAATGCCAAAATATTGAAAATAGATGTCATTATATCATTTTATATAATTATATTTTTATATTTTTAAATTCATGTTTCCATTTATTGGGTTTACATTACTTAAGAAATGTTTCATAGTCCATTTTATACTACAGAAAGTTAGGGAAAACAATGAAATTGGGTTCCTCTCAAGCTTATTTCCCAAAAATGTCTGTTAAGAAATAAATTTAGGAGGAATTCAAACTCCTCTCTTCTTGTTTGTACTCTTCCACCTCTCTCCTCTGCTGTTGCGACCAGTCAAGTTCATTATTGACTCATAGAAACAAACTCTTGCTTTATACGGGATATCTGTTCAGGAGAGTTTTCTAGGCTGGAATATTCCTGGGGAAGATTGCCAGTCTTTTCTCCCATGGAGTGGTCTGTAGTTTGAAGCTCCTGACCTGACAGCAGGTGAGCACATTGTCAGCAATGCTCTCACCCCTTCTAATAAAGCTGAAGTGGATAATCCTTGTTTATGTGTTTATACTTCTGATACATATGTATGCAACCAAACATGGGTTCCTTTTGTATTTGAATATTTAAGTAACCATTCTGTTTTATATAAAATTACATTTTAGCTTCACCTTTATGATATTTATAGTCATAATGCATGTAGTTATCATTCAGTCATTTAAACACTTTCATAAATCCAACACATGATTGTGACATAGTATATTTATCAATTCTTCTAAAGATAGGCATTAGTTGACTTCAAATTTAACATGAAAATTCTAGCACATATCTCTTTGGCATACATATGAAAATTCAGTATAATTTCCCTAAAAAACATATGTGAAAGTAAAATATATGAGTTACAAAGTATGGCTTGCTTTGTCTAACACTTACATTGCATATAGTTATTTCAGAAATAGTGCATCACCCCAAAATTATATACTCTGACATGCAAAACATTAATTTTATTTATTATATAGCATAAAAATTTTTATAACTATGTAAGCATTTTCTATCCTGTTTTTTTCTGTAGTAAATGGATGTCAACAGATTCTAGCTATATATTTAAATATATATTATGTATTTATAATGAAAACAGTGTCTGCAAAATTTATTGACATCTTCTCAAGCAATTACTCTTATAGGATACTCTTATAGGATATAGGATATTACTCTTATAGGATATAGGAATTACTTTAGTGTAAATTTGAGCAAAGGGGTGGAGTCTAGTCTGCCAATCAAGACACAGCCTGATTGATCCTTCCTTGTGAATGTGGCTTTCTCCTGAGGATTTTGGGAACTCCTATCCTCCTCCCTGATGGTGAGAAACACACACTTTCCTCCTTGCCTTCCTGTGGATAAGCCAGATGGAGCCATGCAAATGGAAGCCAGAGCCCTGGGTATGCTTTCACTGCCACTGGATCCACAAGACTTTCCATCCACAGGGCTATGACTGTCCTGCAAGTGGCATCATCTCAAGTGTTGCATGAGTCTGAAGAGGAATTTATAGATTGGTATTGGATATATGGGCTGCTGTTGGACTTCTGGACTTGATCTGGCCTGGGTTGGGATATATTCTTAATATATAATTACTTTTTGATATAAAGCTCTTTCTTATACAAATATGAGTATCTCTGGATTTGTTTCTCTAGACTAATACATGGGAAATAAATAAAAAATCCCTATTACTAATGGCTATGTGACTCTATTATATATCGATGTATAGGTAGATATACATAGATATATTTATCTACCCTTAGATTAATAAATAAAATTAATTAGAGAGTGAATGAATTAATTGTATTTTGAAGTGTTAAATTACTTTGCCATATATTAAAGTACTTACTCTCAATCTTCCAGTAATATTCCATTCTTCATTAAGGAAGTCAATGCTGAGAAGTTTGCAGTAATCAATTATTTCCCTACAATGTTTTCCAGCAAGTTTTGGCACACAACTGTAAAGATGTCCATGTAAATTAGCAGCCTTGCAATTTAAATATTTTCATCAATGTCTAATAATATTCCACTTAAAATAATGCTTTAAATTATATTGCACTTCAATTTCATATTATTTCATATTCCATTTATTATTTTGACACTACATACTTATGTTTCTACTAAAAAGAAACTTTTATAATACCCAGAGAATATCACAGCAAACTTCATTTTTATTTAATATTCTTAGTATTATATTTTGTGATTTTTAAATTTTTTATTTAAGTATAGAATGCTTCACAAATTTGCGTATCATCCTTGCGTAGGGGCCATGCTAATCTTCCCTGTATCGTTCCATTTTAGTATGTGTGCTGCCGAAGCGAGCACTATATTTTGTGAAGTTAAGTATAAAACAAACCCTGACTTCCAATCTGAGAACAAGTGAGTCTTAGTACATGGTCCTCCATGATGCTCCCCCTCCTGAAGAGATCACTGAAGATGTGGGTGCTGTGACAACGTCAGACCAAGAAGCCAAGTGGGGGTCAACTTTAGAATAGTATCTGGGGTGTTCAAGGGTTGTCTTTGAGCAAGTGACAGCCTGAGCGATGTGTCAACTGGAACCACAGAGAAGAAGCACAAAAGCCTGTGTGATCTAAGGATTGCAATTGACAAAGTCCACATTCATAAGCAAGAATGGGTCAGAGCTTAATTAGTGAGCACACGGTTTGCATAGGTCAATGAATGATCATGGAAGTCCAGATTCATTTGCAGGGTGACACATGGAGTAAGCCTCCAGGGAATCCTCGATGTGATGTGAATAGCCTCACTATCATGCAGAGAATTGTGGGGCTTCTTGTGAGTCTTGGATTTTGTATGCTGTTTGTTATTTATTCTGTATATGAAATCCATGATGGGTGGAACTTTAGAGAGAGTAACTGCACCGATGTTTTCTTGGGGGGTATGGCTGGAAGAGGTTGGGGGATAGTGGAGAGTTGATGAAAATAAATACAAGAAACAAGTAAATGTTCTAAAATTGATTGTGGCAATGATTGTATAATTCATATTAATAAGACTGACTATTGAATTTTAGGATGTATAAAATATACAACAACAAAATATATACAAATTCCTTAAAGAGGTCTTTGGGAGGAGATTTTCCAAACGTAATATGTCATTTGATTTTGTGACTTTTGCTTCCAGATATGTTCGTTGTAGATTCACTTAAAAACAAATTATTGTCAATTAATTTTTAATTATTGTCAATTAAAAAAATAAATGTTGGCTTCACTTAATATTAAGCAATAAATGATTGTTTTTGGAAAAATTGTGAAATGAGTAGGAACTTTACTACTATGTGAGATTTTGAACACTCAACAGAATCATTAAATGACTCTAGGAGGAGTTAACACTTTCTTTTTCTTCTTTTAATGTCCAATTTTCTTTTTTTAAATCATTTTATTGGGGCTTCATACAACTCTTATTACAATCCACTCATCAACCCATTGTATGTCAAGCACATTTGTGTATTTGTTGCCTTCATCATTCTCAAAACATTTGCTTTCTACTTAAACCCTTGGTATCAGCTCCTCATCACCCCCTCCCAGTAACCCCCTCACTCATGAACCCTTAATAATTTATAAATCATTATTATTTTGTCAAATCTTTCACTGTCTGATGTCTTCCTTCACCTGCTTCCCTGCTGTCCATATTTCAGGGAGCAGGTTATATGTAGATCCTTATAATCAGTTCCCCCTTCCTACTCCACCTTCCCTCCACATTCTGGTATCACCACTCTCAGCACTTGTCCTGAAGGGACCGTCTGTCCTGGATGCCCTGCATCTCTCTGATTCCAGATCCTATCTGTACTGGTGTATATTCTCCGGTCTAGCTGGATTTGTTAGGTGGAATTGGGATCATGGGGGGGAGGGGGACGGGGAGAGCACTTAAGAACTAGAGGAATGCTGCATGTTTCAGCATTGCTACACTGCACCCTGACTGGCTCCTGTCCTCCCTGGGATACTTCATACAATGGTAAGAGTCAGACCTAAACCAATGATGTTTATATCCTCTCTCCTCTCTCTCCTCTCTCCTCTCTCTCTCTCTCTTATCCATCCCACTCTCTAGCACTTATAAAATCCCCTGTCAACTTGGGAAGGGATGGAGTCTACCTGTCAATCAGGCCATAGCCAATGAGGCTTCAGAGTGAGCATGGTCTTCCCCTGAGGATTGTGGGAATGACTGTGTCCCTCCATGGAGGTGGGAGATACTCTATGCTTGGTTTTCTTGTTGACAAGTCACATGGAGCTCTGCTAAAGAGAGTCAAAGCCTTGGAGATAGAGGAGCCACCTGGAGCCCCACACCAGGGCTGAGGTGCTTCCACTGACACTGTATCCACAATATTTTCCACCTACCAGCCTATGATCTTCTGGAATTTTGTGTCAGTGTATGTGTCACATGAGTTTGAAGAGGAATTTACAGACAGGTATCAGACATATGGGTTATTATCGGACTTAAGGACTTCTATAATATAATATAATATAATATAATATAATATAATATTTTTTCATAAGCAATTGCTCTTTACATAAAGCTCTTTCTAATGCAATGATTGTGTGTTAGTCTGTTAGTCTAGAGAAACAGATTCATAGATTCATAGAGACTCATATGTATATAAGAAAGAAGAGCTCTCTGAGTCTTATCAACAGGAAGATGAAGCCAGGAGTTTATCTGGCCTCTGGTGAGCTATTTATCTCCTTCATGCCTCCAAATGAGGTCATCAGCGTGTGGCCTAATTAACAAGCTAGAGTCCATCCTTTGGTACATTGACAGGAGATCATGTAACTGCCACAGATTGTCTCCCTTGATTTGCTTCTCTGATGTACCCAGACTAAGTCACATACCCTGCCTGCTCTCCTGCCTTTATTGGTCAGAGATTGGTGGACGAAGGAGAAAGATAACCAGAGAGCAGGGTGTGTACCATTTGTGCCTCTACAGGAAAGGGAGAAGGAGAGAGTCAACTTCATTCGGTGCACTGAGATTTGAGGGCAGCATTCCTGCTTGGAGCAGCTCATTCTCAGAGAGGACTACAAGACCTAAGCTTGAGACTTGATGTCTCCTCCCTAGATTACAGCCCCATAGAGGAGAGCACTGAAAGTGCATTCTGGGAGTGTGGCCAGTCTGACTCACCCACGTGGGGGCAAACCAAGGGGGGAGTACAACAGACCAGCAATAAAAGCAAAGCCATGGATTTCCTGAGGAATCATGATTGGAGACTTCTGACTCAGGTGTGTGTGTGGGGGGGGGTGGTGTGCTTTTCATCTCATCTGAACTTCTTGGAGTATATTCACCAGAGGGCTAAACTGAAAGTCTAAAGGTGTAACAGGGTCAAGTGGGCATTAGAGTTTGTGATCCCTCATAATAGGAAGAGCAATGGGGTCTTGTAGACATATTGTCCTTTGGTCATCACAGCTGAGGACTAAAGGGGTATAAGTAGTATTAGGTAAGCAGAGGATCCTGGGATATGAAACCCTGAGAGAAAAGGGATTGGACTGATGGATTATATAACAGAGTCTGCTTGTTCTTTAGCAGTGAGGTTCTCATATATTCTGGGTCAGGAAAACAGAATTATTTGTGTAGTCTCTCCATTTCCCCCTCTTTTTCTGGTGTCTATTCCATATGAGATTGGCAGGACAAGCAATTCCAAGGAGACAGCAATGAGACCCATAGTTCTTGGTGGGGGGGATGAGGAATGGAGAGAAGAGGAGGAAGTAGGGTGGAGGGTATCTGTTACCAATAGTAACAGGGACAGAGCATTACAGG
The DNA here is from genome assembly GCA_004026705.1 of Nesogale talazaci. Lineage (NCBI taxonomy): Eukaryota > Metazoa > Chordata > Mammalia > Afrosoricida > Tenrecidae > Nesogale > Nesogale talazaci. The sequence goes on from PVJH01024047.1 coordinate 29,472, forward strand.
ATACTATCAAGGGATCTAACATTGATAGTGAGGAAGGTGCTGCATTTCTGGTCCTGTTTGATCAATTGAAGTGTATCTGAGAGGATTACTGAGGGGTGAATGATGGGTGGTATCATAATGGGGAAGGAGAAAAGAAAAAAGAAGACAAAGGGAAAACAATAAAGTAAAAATGATATATACACACACAACAAGGAAGCAGATGGACTTTGGGTCTGTATTTTTAATCTGAACTCAGTACAAGAAGAGTTTGTTCTAAAATGTGGCAGTGTATGATCCTTACCTTCCTGACATATCTTTGAAGACAAAATAGGTGCATAAACAAATGTGGTGAAGAAAGCTGATGGTGCCTGGCCATTAGAAGATATATTGCCTGGGTTCTTAATGGCTTAAAGTTAAACAAGCTGCCATTTGTGGTAGGGAAACAACAAAGCCCACGTGGAAGAAGCACACTCACCTGTGTGATCATCAGGTATCTATGGGAATAGGTATCAGAAGTTCAAAAGAAAACTGTCAAGTTGATGTGAAGGAGAAAAGACAAAGTGAAGACCCAAATTATCTAAGTGGACTGTCCCTCACAAAAGGTATGATATTTCCAGGGTTCAGTACAGCACTTATGAAACTCACAATTAGTCTCTACTTCTTTAATACTTCCTCTCCTTACTTTTATGGCCTTGGTTTTAACTCAATCTTGTTAGACATGCATGCTGACTTGTAAAATTAGGATCCTTCAATGTATGAAATCTAAGATTGATAAACCCTTCAGAGTAAGTAATGAAAGCAGTGATTCCCTGAGGGTAAAGGAAGGGGGAGGAGGGAGAAAGGGGAACTGACAGAAAGAATGATGGTATAACCCCACTCGAGGGGAATTAATAATAGAATTAAGGGGAATTAATAATAGAATTTTAGATGAACAGGTATATTGGATGGGTAAGATGCACTAATAATAATAATAATATAATAAAATAATGAGTTCCTGTGAGGTAGAATAGAAGAGGGAGAGGAAAAGGGGGAGCTGTTATTAAAGAGCTCAAAAAGAAAGAAAAGGTTTTGAAACCTGTGTAACATCATTGTACAATTGTACAAATATGTTTGAACTAATTGGACTATGGATTGTCATAATATCTTTAAGAGTTTCCAATAAAATGGCTTTTAAAAATTCATTTGTATACCTGGTTTAATAAAAAAGCTATTTCCATGTAACTTCTCCCTGAATACAATGTGAATTATACCCTAAAATGAAAGGAAGTATACCGTTTTCATGCAATTGCAAGAAGTACTATTTGCCTAGATTTTTGAGTGCCTGAAAGGAGTAATAAAAGGTGCACAAGAAAAAAAAAGGGGGGGGGCAGATTTTATCATTTCTTAAAAACATAGAATACAAAATAGTGAATTAGATATTAGGAAAGGAAATAAGAGGTAATGTACAAAGTAGACAGAGAATCAATAGGTATAGATTATATATTTGATATCAGGGAGACCCGGAAAAAACAAACACCAATGTGCCTTTACATTGAAGATTAATTTGATCTCTGTGATTGAAAAGAAGGAGGAAAAACATGAAGAGGGAGAAAAAAAGCAAGAGAGTGTGAAAGAAATACCAGGTTAAAAATTAGATCAGAAATCAATAAATAAATAAACTCTACCAGCTTATGTTCATAATATTCAATTTCTTTCACAAGCTATTCCATTTGGTTAAGGAGATAATGGGCTACCAAAATTTATGAAGAAATGCAATTAAACATAAATGGAATTTCTCCATAATCTTTTGAAGCACCCTTGTGCACACACAGAGAGACACAAAATATGTCACCTTTAGTTTTCATTATATTTTTTACCTCTTTATATTTGTAATTTTGTGATTTCTACTCCATTTCATTTGATATTTGATAATATGCCTCATATTTCCATCATTAGTTTTTGTAGAGTATCTGAATGGGTAAGTAGACTCATTGTTGAGGAGTCAATTCTGTCTAACTGTGGCTCCATAGGATGGGCTAAAATAGATCTTTGGGCATTGACGGTGATGTATTCTTCTCAGAGAGCCACTGGTGGGCTGAAATACCTTCATTTTGGTTAGCAGCTGAACACTTAACTGTTTCGCTACAGGGATCCCTCATTTTGGTTAACAGCTGAACACTTAACTGTTTTGCTACAGGGATCCCTATGTTCTCTAATACTTTTCATTTGTCTGTATCTTTATCTTAAAATCCATCTTAAATTAGTCAGATTTAAAGTTTAGATGAGGCAATGTTTTCTTCACGTAGCCTATAGTTGATTTGCACAATTGTTAAGAATGGAAAGATTATTTTATTCTCTTCTAGAAGTAAGTTTAACATATAAACAATATGATGTCATTCTGATTACTTTTCCATTATAAGTAAATTGTCTTTTCTGTCTTAAAGCTTGATAGATTTTTCACTAGGTGTCTTATCTCATCAATAGCTTGGAATTCAGAGAGCCTATTAAAATGCAGACCCAGTTCTTTCTCTTGCTCAAGGGAATATTCTTATACTATGTGCTTAATTACTGCTTCTCTCCCAGGTGTGTTCTTACTCCTTCTGGACTATTAGTTACATGTTGGGTCTACTTTACATATTCATTCTCCAAGATTTTCAAAAGTCTTTTTTCTGATTTACTCATTAATGTACTTATTCAAAACACATGTTTTGAGCTGATACTAAAGTTAGCTTTTCATAGAAATGGTTCTTATTTTAGTGAGAAAATCTTGTCTCTAAGGAGGTTTATCATTTAGTTGTGGAGGAAAAGCTTAAAGAACTAAGCAGAGTTATCAAGGCATCATGAAAATATGTTAAATTGGGTGGGGGTCCTGTTGCTGTTGTTGTTTTCGATGTCATCAAGTTGATTCCTACTCAGAAAGGCTCAGTGGTACCAGGGAAGGAAACACTGCCCGGTCCTGCACCTTCCTCACCACTGTTCCTGTGCTTCAGCTCACTTCTGCACCACGAGGTGGATTATTTTGTCCAGCATATTCCTTTCTCATACTGAAGAAGGATGTTCTTCTCCAGGACTGGTTTCTCCTGACAATACGCTCAGAGAAAATGAGAAGTCTTGGTATCCTAGCCTCTTAGGGACACTTTATCCTTCTTTGTGCCTGTAGATTGTTAATTTTCAGTGGCTTGTTAGAAATAAGATCACAAGTAGTAGGATATTTCATAAACTGATAAAGAATGTAGATTGGGACTGAGTCATGTATGTGTATTAGCTTAAAGGCTGATCTAGTTACTTAAATCTCTACTGTTGTTGTTAGATTCCAGAATCATCTCCAACTCTTAGTGGCCCAATTTAAAACCAGCAAGTCAGTTTCTATGTTTCAGGCATTGATGCATCAATATGTGAATCTATCTTGCCAAAGACCTTCCTCTATTTCCTCATCCTCTATTTTTTCCAAGCATGATGTCTTTCTCCGGGGACTACACTGTCCTAATGACGTGTCCAAGGTACATGAGAATTCCCCCTTTCTTGTCTTTAAGGGGAATTCTGGTTACGCTTCCTCTAAGACAGATCTATGTATTCTTTTGGCAATCCAAAGTACTTTCAATATTTTTTCCAGCACCATGATTCAAGTGCATGGATTCTTATTTTGGGTCTTCTTTACTCAATTTCCATTTTTCACATGCATACAAGGTGATTGAAAATAACAATACATGCGACAGGTGCACCTCAATACTTAAAGCAATCTTCTTGCTTTTCAAAGCTCTCAAGAGGTCTTGGGTAGCAGATTTATCTAAAGTAATGCCTCATTTGTTCTCTTGATTGTTATCCCCATGACCATCGATTATAGCACCAAGAAAGATGAAATCCTTTAAAAGGTAAATCTTTTAATCGTTTATCATAAGTTCATCTATTGATCCAATTGTGAGCATTTTGGCTTTCTTTACATTGAGTTGTAATCCACATTGACGGCTACAATCCTTGACCTTCATCAACAAGTGTTTCAAATCCTCCTCAATTTCAGTAAGCAAGATGTGTCATCTGCATAAAGAAGGTTGTTAATAATCCTTTCTTCAATTCTGATACTTCGTTCTTTGTCATATAATGCAAGTTTTATCTCAAGTTGTTAATGAGACTTTCTCCAATTCTCCAAGATTGTCAGCAAAATTTTCCTCTCACGTGATTAATTGTATACTTCAATATTGGTGCATTCAATTGGGTCACTCTTCTTTGGACATTGTACAAATACAGATCTCATATAGTCAGTCAGTTATGTAGCTGTTTTCCAGAGTTTTTGGCATAGATAAGTGAGTGCTTTCCATGCTTCCTCAGCTTGTGGAAGCATTTCAA
>PVJH01024048.1:0-33750 GCA_004026705.1 Nesogale talazaci
AGAGAAGAAGATGTGGTGATGGAGCAGGAGACTGACAGTGCTGGTTTAGTGAGAGGATGGTCAAGAATTAAACGCCGGAGACAGTGAGCGGGAGAACATTCCAGGCAGAGGAAGCGGGCAGAGCACAGGCCCTGAGGCTGGACAGGGCCGGGTTCACAGGAACAGTGCAGAGGCCACAATGGCCTGTGGCCCCAGGGCAGACATGAGCTTTTGCCTGGAGGCAGGTGGGAGCCATGGAGGCTTCTAAGAGGAGGGCAGTGCCCTGAGTCAGGGGCTCACTTTCTCCTTAGCTGCTGGGGGAGGAGGGGGGGTGAGAGTAGAGGTCATTGCGTTGATCGAGGTGGGACATCTGAGGAAGGAGGTGGTGGGTCCAAGTGCCAGCTTCAGGAGGACATGCAGGATGGAAGCCCCTGGGTCCCGTGAGGAAACAGACATGGAGGAACAAAAGGAGATGAAGCCTCTCGAAGGTTTGGAACTCAGAAGTTTAAAACAGAGCCTTGATCAAGAAAAGAATCGAACACCTGCCAAGAGGTGGCAGGGCTGTGGAAACAGTGGATGGGAATGTGAAACCATGTTTCTGCGGAAAACTGACTAGCAATGTGCCCCAAGGTGAAACAGAGTTACCCTGGACCCAGCGGCTCTCCTGGTCGCTACCCCAAACAATTGAAAACAGGTGTGCAAACAGCGTAGTCATTCCCAAAGGCCAAGAGGGGAGAACAACCAAGACACGCCCATCAATGAAGGCATGGATAAAGGAAAAGCGTTATCGTCACACCAGGGACTTTTACTTGGCCAAAGGAGGAATGAGTGAGGTACTTACTGGTCCCTGGGACAACATGGTGGACACGACTTTGAGTGACAAAAAGCAAGACATGCCAGGCCACTAAGTGCCTTCCTCTGAAAGGTCCAGAATAGGCCAATCCATAGAGACAGAAAGCAGATTCCTGAGTACCAGGGCAGAGGGGAGAGGGGAGAAGGGGGTGGTGGGTGGGGAGGGAGTGGCTACAGTGTGAGGGAGGGCTTTCCTTAGGGGATGGGAGAAAGAAAAGCTTGTAACTTGCTTAAGCCTCCAGGTGATTCTGGCTCCAGGTGATTTGGGACATGGTGAATGTCCCAGATGCCAGTCTTTCACTGTCAAGTAATTGTTTTTAATGGAATATGAATTTTTTTTGAATATGAATTTTGGTCTCATTCAGAGCGTAGTTTTTTCAAATGATGCCCTTAAAATGGGGGGGGGGGGAAAGGGGGTGCTGTATCTCCCCAGTGATTTAAAATTTTAAACAGGACCTGGCTAGCCCCGTAACTCCCCATTCCCACCTTTGGGGGGCCACTACTGCTCTTCCATCACGTAGCAGAATTTGAAATGGGAACCTTCCAGCGGTGGAAACATCTTTAAGGGTTGCCTATCTCCCTCACTCCTGAGCTCCACCGGAACCCAGAGAAGACAAAGATTTCTGCCCCCGTCCTTATGGGCTACTGTATTGCCAGGAACACAGGTCTTTGCAGGTGCTCAGAGAAGCTAAGCTATCAGCCTAAGGTCACCCAGCAGGAAAAGCGCCTCCATGAACTTAACTCTTTGAACCTTCAGATTCTGCTCGGGGAGGGTGGCAGTCCACGATGGGCATCATTTAATCGGACGCCACGCAGACTCTGGACAAAGGACTATGTGTTACAAGGGCTTGAAGTTGGAGGGCGGAGGGCAGGGTTGGGAACGGCCCACCCCTCTGAGGCCAGTTTCCCATGCCCCCCTGGGGTACTCACTATTTCTGGCTCTGGAAGTGCACGGCGGAGGGCCCGTCCGAGTCTCCCCGGGGCTCCCAGGAGCAGTTCAGGTCCCTGGAGGCGCCGTCGCGGTAGCACTGCATCCTCGGAGCGGGGCTGCCTGCACAGGGCCCGCGATGTCACTGCCCGGACGGAAGTGAGCCGCACAGAAACGCGGCGCGGGGGCGCCCCCACTCCCGGGCCATCCTGCGCTGCCCGCACCCCACCAACTCGGGGCTCCCCAGCTCCGGCTGGGTGGGCTGGCTGGCTGGCAGGGCTTGGAGGGGCGCTGTGGGAACCCGCTCTGTCTGCAGACTTTCTAGGGATGGAAGGGAGGGGGTGCTGAGCGCCCCACGTGGGAGCCCCACAGACTCACCCTGGGGATGCGTCCGGCGCCACAGCAGAAACAGCAGGGGCAGCAGGCGGAGGGGGACGGCCAGGGCCTCCTGCATGGCGCGCCAGGGCAGCCCGGCCAGGTGCCCCGGGCTGGTCCGCCTGCTCGCTGCGTCCCGCGCTGTCACCGCCCCCCACCCGCCTCCGCACCTAGCTTTGCTGGGTCCCGCCCCTTCCCCTTGACGGAGGAAAGTCCCGGGGCGGCAGCGTTGGGGCTGGGAAATGGGAGTGCAGAGGCCACATGTGGGGGGGAGGGGGCGCCGAGGGCGGTGTCATCTCCCCAGCAACACCACCAACACACACATACACACACACATACACACAGGCTAAAAGTCACGGGACACTTTTATTAACCCCTCCAGCGTAACAGAAAGGAGGTCGCATAGGGGCTCCAGGGGGCAGGGGCATCCTGTGGCCCACTCAGGATTGGGGGCACCGTTTGACCAGGGAGGGAGGGGGCCAGCTTCCAGGCAGCCAGCCCACTCCTCTCACGGACCCGGGAAACGCTGGTGAATGGGGACGTGGGGGGTGGTCAGGTGATGAATGCAGGTGCGTGGGCTTCAGGGTGGGACCCGTTGGTTTGGGGTTCTCAGCCGGCCGCACCCCGAGTCAGCAGAGGCTGCTGATTTCATTCTTGCTGCAGCCCCACCGGCAGCAGTTGTTGGAGAGGCCACCCAGGACATCGCGGCCACCCCGCAGAGCCCCTGGGGTTCCTGGCCAGCCAGGCCGGCCCCCATAGAAAGCTGGAGGGGGCTTGGCCAGGGCCACCCACTCGCTGGAGGACACTGCCTCGTCCAGCTCGCTGGCCAGGCTGTCTGAGTCCGCTTCAGAGTCCGAGAAGGCATCCCCTGCAAAAGATGAGTTGAATTACTGCTTGCGTCTGGTTCTCCACGGTCCTGTTGCTTCTCAGTTCTTATGATGTCGTTTCATGGGTCAAGTGCTTTTTTTTCTTTCTGTTTGTTTTTTTTGGGGGGGGCATCACTGCCTCTGGTGGTCGTGGGAGCTACCCAGTGCTGCTCCTGAGAGCCACTGCTGGATTTGAACCGCCAAGGCCACGGGCTGCAGTCCCGCACTCAACCACTTACGCCACCGGGGCTCAGCCCAAGTGTTTTTGCTTTCTCTCTCTTTTTTTTTTTTTGGCATCACTGCCCTCAGGTGGTGGGAGTAGGAGGCCCAGCCTTTGCTCTGTGGAGCTGGAATCGAACCTCCATCCCAGTGGGCCGCAGTCCCATGCACAACTACGACGCCACTGGGGCTCAGCCCCCAAGTGTTTTTTCTCACATTCAGACCTGGGTTCAAATTTCAGAGCGAGCAAGTGCCTCTGCCTCTCTTCGCCTGGGGTGAGGGTGGTGCTGGGGTGGTGGAGGTGGAGGTGGTGACGGTGGTGCTGGTAGAGATGGTGGTGGTGGTGGAGGAGGAGGAGAGATTTGGTTGTCGAATAGGGCCAATAATAACTCCTACCACACACACACACACACACACAAAACTTAGAACAACGTCTGATCTGTGGCAAATGCTCTCAATCTCCTGATGACTGCTCCTCAAGCTCCCTTAACTGTGTGCCAGCCACTGTCTTAAGCCTTCCATGGATAGACCCTTTCCTTTATTCTATTTCAGGTCAATGTTATGAGATGAAGCTGCCCCTCACTTCCCAGTTAGAAGACAGATACCTATGAGGTGGAATAATGTATAAGGACAAGCAGGTACTATATTGCGCGCGCACACACACACACACACACACACAGAGCCATATGCTTCGTACCTCTGTCCCGTCACCCACATCTATTTCCTGCCAGGCTTCCGCCCCTGTTGCCACCCAACTTCCTGTCCCCTACCTTCCCCAGACCGAGTCCCTTACCCTGCATAAACCATGTCCTTATCTGTCCCGACTCAACTCTGTCATAAACAGCGATTATCCCTCCTGTGTTCCATAGACCCCCGGGCTCCCACAGAGGAAGCCACTTTTAGGAGAGATACGGATTGGTCCACGTGCCACCTGCCCCAGAGGGCTGGAATGGCGCCTCCTGGAGGGGAGCAAGCCATCCTCAGCACAGGTAGAGAAGTGCTGGGACATCTGCCCCATCACGCCCTGTGCCCTTGGAAGACTGGACTGCTTTCCCAACCTGGAGAAGGGAGGTGCTGGGATCCTGATACACACACACCTCCCCCAGTCCTGCCCTCATCTCTGTCCCTGCCTCCTAGGACCCAACCTGCCACCTGGCCCCACCTGCCCAGCCTCACCTATAGCTTCGTGAGTCAGGAGGTCCGCCCGTCTCCAGCGGGAGCCCCCGCAGATGAAAATGACGGCTCGGATAAACTCTCGGCCGCAGAGCTTCACGCCGTAGGGGGCCGCCCTGGCCTCGGCCTGCAGCCCCGGCTCCCCGGTGAGCACCCACCCGGCCAGCAGCAGCAGCAGCAGCGTGCACTTGGTCATGCTGGACAGAAGAACCTCCAACCCACAGATAGGCTCCTGCACTGGCCGCTTCTGGGGGTGGTGATTCCACTGCCTCTGGGCCCCCCATTTATATCTCCTGTCCTCCCCCACCTGTGTGCAGGGGCTGAGTGACCTCGTTTATCTCCCTCAGCAGAGGAGAGATGAGCATGTCCCCCCACCCACCCTGCACATTCTGACCTTTTCCATGCTGGAACCAAGAGATAACCTTTCACCAGAGATGGAGTGACGTGGCCTCATTAGCATCTTCCACGCAGACAGGCGAGAAACAGTCTCCTTTCAGACCGACCCAGCCCCTGACCCCACCGGGCTTGGGCGAGAGGGAGCAGCCAGACCCTGTCAAGCAGGGCTCCCACATCTCTGTAAATATAACAATTATAAATTAAAACAAATGAATAAAGATAGCTATCCAAACAATAGAACTAGCAGTGAGTGCTCCCCCAGCCCCGCCCCAGGACGGGCCCTGGGACATTTGGTACACGTGTCATATTCTCCCAACCACCTGTGACCATGGGACGCAGAGTGGAGCCAGCACTCGAAAATCCTGGGGGAGCTGCTTAAAACACAGATTCCTGGACGCCATCCCCTGCAGAGTCTGGAATTCCACAGGGCTGGGCACCCCAAAGTCTGCATTTCTAGTGTTTTCCCAGGGGCTCCCCATGCTGCTGAGCCCTGGAGCAGACTTTTCTTGGAAAGCGTGTTTAACATCTATAAGAAAACATCTCATTTCTGCATCTTTCCCACATGGAACTCAGTGCCATTCATCATCATGATGTTAGGCAACCATCGCCCCCGCCGCAGCTTGACACTTTTTTCATCCCACAATCAACCAGATGGGCTTTAAGAGACAGCATGTGCCCAGGGAGGAAGCTCAGGAGGCCGACAGGGCAGGGAAGAAGGGAGTGTGGACCAGGAGGCACGGAAGGAACGTGGGCGGGGCGAGGTTACGTTGTGGGGGCTGCGGTCGATGGCACGAAACAGAACACGTATGGATGGGTGCGTGGGACACCAAGGTATTTGCTCCACTTGGGCTCAAGTCACCAGGCAAACTTCCAACAAGCCCCCCCAAAAAACCTGTCAACGAGCTGAAGCCTCACCATCCTTGCGTCGAAGGTCTGTTCTGGCTGCACTTCTTCTCAGCCTACTAGTCAAGGTACAGTGTAACAACAATGAAATATGCAACCTTCCTCTAGTTCTTAAATGCTTCCACCCACCCGCTAGCATGATCCCAATTCTACGTGACAAATCCAGCTAGACAGGGGATGTACACTGGAGGCGGACACATGGGGAACTCAAGACAGATGATCCCTTCAGGACCAGTGGTGAGAGTGGTGATACTGGGAGGGTGGAGGGAAAGTAGAGTAGAAAGGGGAAACCAATCACAGGGATTTACATACAACCTCCTCTCTGGGGTACAGACAACAGGGAAGTAGGTGAAGGGAGACATTGGACAGTGGACAATATGACAAAACAATGATAATTTGTAAGCTATTAAAGGTTCCTGGGGAAAGGGAGTGGGGAGGGAGGGAAAACATGGGGATCTGATAGTGGGGACCTAAGTAGAGGAAGGATGTTTTGAGAATGATGTTGGCAGCAAATGTAGAAATGTGATCTACATACAGTGGATGTATATATTGATCATGGTAGTTGTATGAGGCCTCAATAAAATGATTTAATTTTTTAAAAAAATGGTACCAAGATCTATAGAAAGGAAGACTTTCAGTATTCATGTTATTTTACCATTTCCCGCCAACAGAGGCTCCCTGAGCAATGACTCCCCTTGATCAAGTTTTGTTTCTGCACCTGTGTGGGTTTAACTGTCTGATTGACATAGAAGTCATAGACCACTGTTCATGTGTTGGTTTGATGGCATTAAGGAGCTGTGTCATCAACACCACAATCCATTTTCGGATGCTTCCTTCATTCTCTGTACTCCCTGGTGCCCCATTACACCTTGTGTTAAACAGGCTTCTCTGGAGAAACAAAATCAGGATGCTAATAATTTTATGTATATTTTTATAGATAGAAGGATATATAATGTAAGGAGTAAACTGTTAACTAATCTATAAAGCAGCATGGATGGCTCAGTGCAACTCACTTGCGTGAGACAGCTAGACTGGCAGTCCGTCAAGTCTAGAGGCCTGCCGACTAGTCCTCTGTAGAGCAATTCAGGCTATTGGGCCACAAGCAGCAAACAGCAAAGCAGGTCACCAACAGTCAGCCGGATGAAGGGGTCCGACAGTCCCCAGCTCAAGAGATGTATATTCCAGGTGCGTGGTGAAGCAGGGCTTGAAGGAACCTCAACTCACAGCAACACAGTCCACGATTAGGTGTCCCACAGGTAGTGTCGCTTGCAAATTGAGGCACAGGACGAACAAGGCAGGCAGTTGGTTAGAAAATCCAAGAGCAAGAGGGCAAGGGCGGGGATCGCCCAGCCATTTATATCTCCACCCTTCAATCGATCTCACACGTGTTCATTGGCCATGTTGGCACAACAAACTCGCCGATCACATCCCTCCTACCACAGCTCTAAGGAATCATGCCTCTTGTTCTTTCTCTCGAGATTTCACGCACTGATTCTCAGGGGTTGAGAATTTGCCCGGTCAAACCGTCACCCCCTTCAGAAGGTCCTTCCGGTACAACTCTCTCACCCCGACTTCTCTCTTGGACTTTCATCCTCCTTGTCTGACACCTTCCTCCGCCGCTTCACAGGAACCCTCCTGCTGCCTAGGCTCCAGATCGAATTACTCCAGGGGATGCAGTCACTTTGATCCCATAAGGCCCCCGTGGGTTTCCCAGAGACTGTCACTGCTTAGGGGGTGTTGAGAGCCCAGTCTTCCTCCCTCAGAGCTGCTGGGGCTTTCGAACTGCCGGCCAATGTGTAACCACAGCACCGTAGTCCTTACCAAGCACAGTGCTAACAAGCCAGGCTTTTACGACCTCTGGGGGTGTTCCTGCCTTGAGATTTACAGAGGATCTCAGGCAATAGTTTCAAGGTTTTATCCCACCTCTATGGATCCAGGAAGTCCGGATGCCATTTGACTCAGAAAGATCGGTTTCTGCATCCTCACCAAACCACGCCCCTACCTCGCTTTGACCAGATTTCTTCTCCAGATCGTGGGTCAAGACCCATAAGGGTCCCATAAGGGTCGTCAGGCCCTATTTCAGTTCTTCTCCCTTGCCACTGGAGCCACTTGGACACAGCCTTCCAGGTCCCCCTCCTCTGCCTGACTCCCCTTCGTCTCCAGGCGAATGGAGACCGGTGGTTGGTTGAGGTCGCTGCACATTCGGCTAGCCAAGGTGTTTCACAAGGAGCCTTGGTGGCATGATTGGGCTGCTCATCACAATGTCAGCAGTTCAAAACCAACAGCCGTTCCTAGGGAGAAAAAGGAGGCTTTTTACTCTCATAAAGAGTTTACACCCTTACAAATCCCCATCTCAGAAATCCACAGGGGCCACGTCTTCCCTGGCCTATAGGGATGGCTAAGGGTCAGCATAGACGCTGCAGGAATGAGTGAATCTGTCTCCAGCATCCATGCTCTCCAAAGGAAATTGGTTTGAGGATTAAAAAAATAAAAAAAGATTTGGATAATAAGTTTTTTTGTGGGTTTTTTTTTTGTTTTGTTTTGGGACATCACTGGCCGCTGGTGGGAGTGGGTGGCCCAGTCTTGCTCCTGGAGAGCTGCTGCTGGATTTGAACCGACAGCCGAGTGGGCCGCAGTCCCGCCCACAACCGCTACGCCCCCGGGGCTCAGGCCTGGATGATAAGTTTTGCAGAATAAAAGGCCCCGATTGGTCAAGATTGGTGTGTGTATCTAGCAGATTTTAAGCTTCTGGTGTGATGCCAACTGACTCTCCAAATTCCTGAAGAGGTTAGCACGTGACTGTCCCAAGGCAGGGTGAGCGGACCCAAAAGCCCAGTGACATGTAAAAAACTTGCACGCATGAGTTAAAGACTCATTGTAAATGGAACACCTGAGTCAGAACTAATTAGGCCAAGGAAGAGGATGTGGCAGCGCTGACATTGTCACCACCGCCCCCCCCCCAAGCATGACCTTTCCCCCCAGCCCCCAACCTCTAACTCGAGTCTTGTTAGTGGCCCTTGCCTTGGCTCTCAACTCATGGCGGCTGCGTTAGGCTGGGTTGACTAGAGAAGCAAATCCAGTGACATCTATGTGTAAGAAAGAGGTGTCTATCAAGAAATAATTAGCCATCGAGAAGACATCCCAGTGCAACTCGAGCCCGTAAGTCTGACACCAGTCCATAGTCCCTTTCCAGACTGACGGAGCCACATGCAATGATGTGGCACGCAGGAAGAGCATGGGCCGGTAGGTGCAAAGTCTTGTGGGTCCAACGGCTGCATCTCCAGGACTCTGGCAGCTGCGAGGGTCCACCAGCAGGAAGGGGAAGGCAGAGAGGATGGGGGAGGGGTCCCAGGACCCACCTTAGGAGAATGCCACGCCCACAGGGAGGCACCATCAGACTGTGACCTCACTGACAGGCACAACTCCACCCAATACACTTTGAGGTAACTTCAAATTGACCTGACATTAGGGCACTACCACAGCGGCCCCATGCTCAAGGAATGAAACGCTGCCCGGGTCCTCTGTCATCCCAGTATTGATTGCAGATTGGATCTGGGTGGACGGTAGAGTTTTCCCTGGCCAATGTCTGGTCGAATTGCTCCTGGCTTGGAAGCTATCTGCAAGCGTCTATGGACAGAGAGGTGGCGGCGGCGGTGGCGCCATGCGAGGTGCATTGGGCGGGAATGGGAGCCAGGTCTCCACATAGAGGCTGAGGATGCTGTCACGAACCACCCCAGCTGCTGAGGCAGTCACCTCATGCGGTGTCAATGTGAGGATGAAGACGGGAAGGGCGGAGTCTAGCCTGTCAACTTGGAAATAGCCCCGCGTGGGCGTGGCCTTCTGAGAACTCTGGGAAATGTGGCAATCCCTTCTGGGAGGCAGAGACACGTCCGTGGAGATTTTCTACTGACAACACTCTCTTGGGAGACGCTCTACTGACAAGACACAAGGTTGATTCGCTGTGAGACATCCCGGAGGAGAAGGCACATGGGCCTATCCTGATGGAGCCAGACCCTTGAAGCCAGAAAAACCACCTAGAGACCCCTGCCAGTGCCGAGATGCTCACACCACCCCCGGGATCCAAAGGCATTCTCCCCATCTGGCTTGTGATCGCCTTGCACTCGGCGTCACTGCATGTGTTCCGTGAACCTGAAGAAGACTTTATAGACTGGTGTCGGACACATGGGTTAATATCGGACGTAGGGCCTTGGACTGGACTGGGCTGGGATGTTTTTCTCAATGTTCAATTGTGTTACCTATAAACCTCTTTCCAATACACATCTGAGCGTTTCTCTAGTCTACCCGGACTAACACAGCTCCCATGTTGCATCCCTTCTTACTGTTCACTCTCACTTCAGCACCAGTTTCCACAAGGGTAAGCAAGGTTATCAAGATTTCTGCCCAGACTTGCTGTGGGTTCCTCCCAAACACCAGACGTTTGAACATGTCTCTGAGATGCGTGGATGCATGCAGGCAAGTGTGCTCGGTCAGACGGACGTTTCAAAGTCGGAGTGTGCCTTCAGAAAGGTCCGAGCAAAACCGTGACTTCTAAATGGAGCTTCCAAAGTCCCTTAACTTCAAAGCAGAGAGGCCAGCTCAGAAGTTTATGGGAACTGACCTCCTACCAAGGACTCAGCAGAAAGAAAATGTCTCAAAAATGATGATGGCAACCAATGTACAGAAGAGTTTGATACAATGGATGCATGGATTGTTCTAAGAGCTGTGGGCTGAGCCCAGTGGCGTAGTGGTTGTGCGCGGGACTGCGGCCCAGTGGGACAGAGGTTCGATTCCAGCTCCACAGGGGCAAAGGCTGGGCCTCCTACTCCCACCACCCGGGCAGTGATGCCCTAAAAAAAAAAAAAAAAAAAAAGAGCTGTAAGAGTCCCCAATTATATGATTTATTAATTTTTAAAAAGAGGTCATGGGTACTGTTTTTTGAAAGATCCCAAAAGAATCACCTTGATAGATTTTTTTAAAGGGAGGGTCTTCTCTGCGGAAGTTTTTAAAAAATGAGAAGCTGCATTGGTGAGGAAAAGTCCAGGAACCTTGCACCGAAAAAAATTCTTCCCCCACCCCCTTCATGACAACTGTTTATTCTTTGAGCATAGCAAGGGTTGTCTTAAGAGAATTTCTTGGAGAAACCTTCCCTCCTCCACCCTATAACCCTGATCTTGTCCCGTCAGACTTCTTTTTGTTCCTCACACTCAAGAAACACCATCCAAGTCCCTCAAGAATGCCAAAACTGCTTGGGTGTCCCACGAATCCAAGAGCAGAGAATCCTTCAGGGAAGGGTGAGGGAGATAGAAACACTGCCTTCGGGAGTGTCAAGACCCAGACGGGGATGAAGGATCCATCCAGCAACAATCGTTTCACAATCGAATGCTTTTTCTTTAATAAAGGTTGAGCTTGTCACGATCGTTTTTTTGACTCACCCTCCTATATTCCCCGAGACATCCAACTGAGTCTGTCTCTTTCTCTTTTCCTTTTAAAAGATTGAACTTTTGATCGAAATATGACTCGCCCTCAGAAAACATCGTGAATCATGAGGGAACAGCTTGAAGAATTTTCAGAACCCAAACCCACACCCAGAACTTCCATCCAAGTCAAGATCCACTCAAGGGAAAGAGAGCGGTAACATTCCTGGATCAGAAATATTCATGAACCTTTGTGAAGCACCCTCACCCTACAAGACTTAATGAGCTTACTAATAAACATGGGAGAAGATGCTCAGAGGGTATGCAAATGGCATGCTTCCCTTTAAATGTTCCCCCATCAAGTTTGTATGTGAAGGTTGGATGTTGAAAAGACTGAAGAGGAATCGATACACTTGAAGGAGAGTGCTGACCGGCTGGAAGGACACTGAAAGTCCCCCGGGCGGCTAACGAACAAGCACGTCTGTCTTGGAGGAAGTACACTGAGGACACTCCTGAGCAGAAGGTGGGGAGGCTTCATCTCGGGTGCTGTGGACATGTTCTCAGGAGAGGCCAGTCCCTGGAAGAGGGCACCTGGCGTGGCATCTGCTGAGGGTCAGCAAAAACAGGGAAGGTCCTGGAGGAGACAGATGGACACAGGGGCCGTGGCAATGGGTTGCAAGGTGAAATGCATCAGGTGCCACAAGCAGGATCGGGCAGCGTCTCCTTCTGCTGTCTGCAGGGTCCCCGAGAGCAACACCCAAGTTTGACACCCATTGGAGAAGCTGCCCACAGCAATTATTCTTTTTTTTTTTTTTTTTTAATTTTTAGGCATCACTGCCCTCAGGTGGTGGGAGTAGGAGGCCCAGCCTTTGCTTCTGGGAGCCGGAATCGAACCTCCATCCCACTGAGCCGCAGTCCCGCGCACAACCACTACGCCACCGGGGCTCAGCCCACACCGATTATTCTTGTGGGGTTCACTCGCCTCACTGTGGTTTGCCATCTCTGTTTTTCCTGCTATGTTGCCTATTCCTGATCATTTAAAAAGAGCTCCCGGATAGCCCCGGAAGTTATCTAGCAGCCCATCTTAGCTTATCTGGTGCAGAATCTTTGTCCTGCGATGTTCAAGGACTATCTATAGGAACAAGGATGAGAGAGGGAGCCTCCAGGGCCGGCATTTGTGTGAGTTAGGGGAGGACAAAACTCTGGAAGGGGGACATCATCAGTCTCACTGGAGTATGCTCTTAGAAAAGGCAGAATTGGTATCTTTTGGGTAGATTCTCAACAACAAAACAGTTTTTCTTTTTCTTTTTTGGGTAGTAAAAAGACTTTATTAAGAAGGCTTTGAAGTCAAAAAATAAAACTCTTGTTACAACTTTCTTTCACCCTTTAAGTCAGCTCAGCAAATACATATTCAGTGATTTAACTGTAAAATCAAAGGTCCATTATTTTCGATGCACGTGCACACCCCACTATCATCAATTTTCCTCAATGAAATTATTTTTTAAAAAAGAGGGGGAAAGAGGAGCTTATACCAAAGGCTCAAATAGAAAATATTTAGGGCTGAGCCCCGGTGGCATAGTGTTGTGTGTGGGCCTGTGACCCACAGGGTTGACGGATCAAATCCAGCAGCAGCTCTCCAGGAGCAAGGCTGGGCCTCATACTCCCACCAGGGCAGTGATGCCACACACACACACACACACACAAAGTAGAAAATATTTGGAAATGAAAACGACAGCATGTGTATAAATGGCTTCATACAAAGGATGTATTGAATGTGATAAGAGCTGCAAGAGCCCCCAATAAAATAATTGGGGACAAAAGGTCCATTATTTTATTTAAAATAAAATACAAATTTTTCTTTTTTTGTAAAAAGAAGTGCTCTCCATTCTCCTCCATTCATTAATGTTCCCCCATCGTTTGTACTGATGTACATCAGGAAGGGCTATTTTATCCCCTGTGCTCTCATCCAATAGCTATGCCCTCAGAGAGATGGCTTTGGTTTGGGTCAAGAGAGGTTTTCAAATGGGCTAGGGACCAAGCTGTCCTTCTGAGATGGTTCCCCTTCCCCACCCCTCCCCTTTTTATTCATGTAAAAAGAGGATGTATTAAAGTCTTAAATGGAAGGAGGACAACGTAACTAGAGGACAGAGACCGTTAGCCCAAGGTCATAATGGTGGCCAAGTGCTCACTGAGGTCCAAAACTTTAAAAAGGATATGAGAAAACTGGTACAAAGATGGGGTTGGTGGCAGACCAACACTCCTTAGTTATTGGTGGAACTCCCACAACTGGATTGTTGGGGGGAGGCTGCAATGATTGGGACCCCATACAGTATGCTAGACAGAGGAGCTTATAATAGTGGGCCTGGGGCTGAGCCCCGGTGGCATAAGTGGTTGAGTGCAGGACTGCAGCCCGCGGGCTTGGCGGTTCAGATCCAGCGGCGGCTCTCAGGAGTAGTGCTGGGTAGTTCCCACGACCACCAGAGGGCAGTGATGCCCCCCCAAAAAACAATTATAATAGTAGTCAGTCAGGGGAGGCAGTCAGGTCATGATTCAAGACTAGGGGACCCTCCCGTATGGTGTCACCAGCAAGGATGTGCTAGGTTTAAGGGTTAGGTGCTGAAAGAATTCAGACGGCAGAAGCACTTGTGTAAATCCAGGAAACTGTTATGCAGGAAAGGGAAGCTTCAGGCATGACGGTGTCGGGACATGCTCTCTCTCTGGAAAGCGCGTGGTGGGGTCTGTGGGAACATTCACGACTGAAGACGACAGTTTCGGGGGAGCATGGAGCAACACGTGGAAGGAACACCAGAACCAGAGAGCAGAGCCAGCAAGAGCAGCCAGGGGCAGGAAATCCCAAGAGAGCGCCCTGAGAGAGACGCCCGAGAAAGAACTCTGGAGTCCAGCAGCACGTGCACACCCCACTATCATCAACCCTCCCCCCATCTGCTTTTATGCCCGCAGCCTGCTTTCATCCCCTCCTATCCCCACTGGCTGGGGAGGTGTGACGGAGGGCATTGGCCGATCTTATTGGAGCTCTGCTAGCGTGCTGGAGCTGGAGCAACCACATGGAGACCCACACAGCACCGAGACGCTTCCACCGCCACAGGCTCCACAAGACTTTCCACCCAGGGGCCTGTGATCTGCCTGCCTTTTGGCGTCATCGCATGTGTTTCCTGAGTCTGAAGAGGACTTTATACATTGGTGTCAGACATATGGGCTAATATAGAACTTATGTTAGCCTGGGACGTTTCTCACTATACAATTGCTCTCTGTATAAAGTTCTTCCTTATGCACAGATGAGTCTCCCTGGATCTGTCTTTCTAGCCATCCCAGACTAACGCAGTTTTCTTTTCCCTTCCTCCTGCCCCACTCTCATGCCTGGCCGTCTTCGGCCTCTTAGGAATTCCTTAGACTGCTGCTGCTCCAGCACCCCCAGGGTCTCTACACCCTCCTCGGGGTTCATTTTCGCTCCCTAGTTGTTCCTGTCTCGGACCTTGTTTGCTCATCGCTCCCGTCCCTTGCCACCTCCTCCCCGAAAGTCCCTCCAGCACTACCAGTCCCATTGCTTTCTCCTTGAATTTGCTTCTCGTGCCTATTTTCTATAGGTTGGCAAAAACAACAATAGTGGAAACAAAACAAAAAGCGCTGGTGGTTGCCTGGTTTCTGCTTTCTGGCAGCGCAAAAAGTTCCAGGCTGGCCTTATACTTACCCCGCCCCAGCCCTAGAATTGGCTATCTGTCTAAGAAGCCCTGGGTCATTGTGTTGGAGGATGATATTAGAAACCCAGATCTGGACGCTAAGTGTGCTTACTGCTACTGGGCTGTTGTTTTTTTGGTCTCTTTCAGCTGGTGGTTGTGTTTTTTTTTTTTTTTGTTGGTTTTTTTTTGGGCATCACTGCTCTCCAGTGGTGGGAGTAGAAGGCCCAGTCCCACTGCTGGAATTGAACCTCTGTCCCAGTGGGCCGCAGTCCCGCGCACAACCACTACGTCACCGGGGCTCAGCCCTATGGTGATTGTTTTTTGTTGTTGTTGTTTAGTTATTAATATACACTAGAGGGTAAGTAGAAAAGTACAGCTACAAAATTATAGCAACTTCATTGAACAAAAATATCAAACCGTGAAGCTGTTGGTTCTTTTTTTTGGGGGAGGGGGGCATCACTGCCCTCTGGTGGTCATGGGAGCTACCCAGCGCTGCTCCTGAGAGCCGCCGCTGGATTTGAACCGCCAAGCCCGCGGGCCGCAGTCCGGCACTCAACCACTTACGCCACTGGGGCTCAGCCAACTGTTGGTTCTTGATATATCCCCCAGCACCACAATTCAAAACCATCAATTCTTCATCAGCCTTCCTTATTGAATGGTCAACTTTCACGTGCATATGAGGTGATTGAAAATACCACAGCTGGGGTTGTGCTGATGGGCACATTTCCTTTGCACAACTTTGCTGACTTGTTCAGTCACCAAGGTTTTCGATTTTCTTAAAATCGCTTCCTAATAAGCCCCATGACCATCTTTATCCTTTGAGAAAAGTCTATCAAGCCATACCCCTTTGGAGTCCACCAGGAACACTTGCCATAACTTTCTGGGTTGACCTCTCTGCCTTGGGTCGAAGTGGCCTGGCCGACCTCCTCAGAAGCCAGTCATGTTGACTGGCCCTTGATCTGTGGGTCATAGTGATGAATCCAAGACTCATCCGTTTATGGTTATTTCCATAAGCCATCCTTGTTGACTTTGTTCTTGCAGACAAGACAAACAGAGAGATCAGCCCTTTGAGTGAACTGATCTCACCTCAGGCTTTCGGCATCCAATGAGCCAAAATGTTCCTTACTTGCAAATGCCTAACTTGGTGTGATCCCACCCACCGTAGCTACCTTGTTGATGGTAATTCTAGGATCTGTTTCCACCACTTTTCAGACTTTGACCATAGTTACTTCATGGATCAAGATTGGTGGTTCTTCCCTCTTGGCTATTTTTGTGATCATTCCAGCCTTCCTTGAAACACTCGCTCCATGGAAAAACTCTCTATTTTCTGTGTGGCTGTATTCTGATCAAGAGTCTATGAAGCTTTGATTTCTTGGGAAGATGCCCACCCAACCAGCCTGTGTGATCATGAGGGCTCAATGGGAATAGGTATCAGAAATTCACAAACAGGCCATCAGATTGATGTGAAGGAGCAGACTCAAAGTGGAGACCCAAAACCCACCTGCCGGATAGTTGGTCCCTCACAAAAGGGCCCCACGGACGGGATGGTAGATCCAGGGTGCAGTGTAGCACTGATGAAACACATAACTGCCCTCTAGTTCTTTCATATTTCCTCCCTTCACTATCATGGTCTTAGTCTTACCTCATTAGTCTTGTGAGACCTGTTTATGTCCATTTGTGTAATTAAGGTCATTCGATGCAAAAGATCGTTGATGATAAACCCTTCAGAAACAGTAATGGGAATAATGACTCCCTGAAGGTACGGGAAGGGTGTGTGTGTGAATCCATACTGTGCAGCCCCACTCAAGGGAAATGAGTAACAGAATTGTAGGTTAATGGATATATTGGTGGCGTGAGATATGGCAAAATAATAATAATAAAAAAGGGCTCCTGGGAGGTAGGGTGGGGGATAAAAGGGAGTTGGGATCAAAGAGTGCAAGAAGAAAGAGTTTTGAAAATGCTGGTGGCAGCAACTGCATAGTTATGCTTGATCTAATTGAATTCCAGATTGTTATAACAGCTGTAAGAGCGCCCAATAATGTGTTTTATTTTGAGTAAAGAGAAATTGGGGGCTGAGCCCCGGTGGCGTAGTGGTTGTGCGCGGCACTGCGGCCCACTGGGACGGAGGTTCAATTCCAGCCGTGGGGCTGGGCCTCCTACTCCCACCGCCGGAGAGCAGTGATGCCCCCCCAAAAAAAATTGGGGTAGAGAGGGTCAAGGTAGGGATAAGGTGTTTTCCTTATAAACTTTGTTGTACCCGTGTCATAGACTTTATGAAAGATCCATATATATGCACACACAAAAGTATACATTAGCCCTGACCTCAGAATCCTTTCCCATGGCGCCCACAGCAACAAAGTCATTGCTGTCGTTTGAAGGCACTCTAATGAGACAAAGAAAGAGCTTGTCTGCAGCCCTCGGCAGAGCACAGGGACACGCGTCAACACATTTTGCTTGGAATAAATCCATGCACGTGTGAACTGGAGCCCCAGCAGTAATCCTTCTTGACTTCCCCTGATATCCCTATCGTGGGATAAGAACCATTTCAATGTGAACTGCTTCATGGCATTTAGTATATTCACATTTAGTATAGTTCCAAAACACTTCCTCACCACCCCCACCCCCCAAGAGACCCATGAAGCTGTGCTATCAATCGGTTTCAGGGAACCCTGGTAATCGTGGTGGGTCAGACATCGGGCTGTTAAACACAAGGTCAGCGGTTCAAAGCCACCAATCGCTCCTCAGCAGAAAGAGACTTTGCACTTCAGTGAAAAGTTACAGGCTGGGAAGCGACAGGGGCAGCTCCAACCGGTCCTGGAGGGGCGTAATGAGTTGGAACAGAGTTCATGGCGGTGAATTTACATATCTCTTTGGCCTATTAACCAAGGAGCCTTTGGTGAAAGGCAATGGGGTGGACGTATCTGATACCTCTGGCTTCCCTGTTGCCATGAGACGTGTCAGACATACCTCCCAGGCTCCATCCTGCTCAAGCTGGTCTGGCACCCACCGTTCCCCCCACAGTACTCTCGCTTTAGGCTGGTTGCGATCATGGGTCACCATGGCCACACAGACTCTTTGACCTTGCACACAGCATAAGGAGGTTTCCTGGGGAAGTTACCAGGCTGGCCTCGTCAGGATCAGCAAGCACTAAGGATACAGGCATTGGTCCACGGCAGCGTGGCTCCTCGGCCACCAGCCGCGCCTCCTGCCATTTCTCAGCCACGTGCGAGCCAAGTCTCACTCTGGTCCTCCGCCTCGCAGCCACACGGCTGCTTGGCCTTTGCCTCCCTCCCGCCCGTCGGTCGCTCTGTCCTACGGTTCCATCGTCTTGGGCCAGGTGTCTCCAACAGTGGGTCACGCAGCCTCTGCCACGACAGACGGAGATCTTGAGTGTTCGTCTGTGGCCCTCCCAAGTTTCTCTTTCACAGACGGCTAGTCTTTGTCGCCGGGGGGCGGGGGGGTTGGTGGTGGTCACACACACTGACCAGTCCCTTCGATGGGTCACCCGTGCCCTGCTGACAGCGTCTCACTCTCCTCCCCTCCCTCCCCCCCCTTTCCCCCCAGCAGCTTGCCTGCTAATGGTAAGGGGGTGACTCAGGCCCCCTCGGTGGGAAGAAAGATCTGGCACTGGACTCCTCCCTGAAGATTTCAACCTCAGAAATTCTCAGGGCAGTAGGACTCTATTCCAGAGCGTCCTGATGGGTCAGCCTGGCCTGGAGGCCGCAGGACCACACCACCTCCTAGTAAAGAGTCATTCTTTGTTTGTTATTGTTTTTGTAATCATTTTATTCGGGGCTCATATGTTGCGTTTCACAAGACAGAAATATATTGCTTTTCACCTTCACATGCCTGCTGCCATCATCATTCATCCTCCAAATATCTGCTTTTCCACTTGAGCCCTTGATATCAGCTTCTCATCCCTCCCCCTCCACCCTTGCTCCCCTCTCCCCCACCAACCCTCACTACTTTATAAATTATTGTTTTGTCATATCTTACACTGTCTGACGCCTCCCCTCGTCAACTGCTCCAACGTCTGTCTTCCTGAGGCTGTGTGCAGACCCTTGTACTTGGCTTCCCCTCTTTACCCCACTTTCCCTCTGACTACTGGCTCCAAGGGGTTCCTCTGTCCTGGGTCCCCCATCTTTCCTGTTCCCATCTCTACCAGTGTACCTCCTCCAGTCCAGCTGGATTTGCCATGCAAGAACACTTTGTTCTGGTATTCCATGATGCTCACTGGCCCAATGCGATCACTGAAGAGTCATTCTTAGTGCCCCCCCTTCCTTCCGACCCTGGCCACCGCGCACCTATCTACCTAGGGATTTACCTACTGGGACTCATCGCATGAAGGGGGTCGTGCAATGTACATCCTTCGGCATCTGGCTCCCGTCCCTCATCATGGTGGGTCTAAGGATCATCCATATCACAGCATGGATCGGGGCCTGTTCCTTTTCTGGCTGATTCAGACTCCATTGCATGGATGGACCATCGTATCTCTACTGCGTCCCCCCAGTTCTGTCCCCGCCATTTCTCTATAGCTCCCGCCAAAGGGCTGGGTGGGGTGTTGCAAAGGTGTGGAGAGCACGCTCAACTCAGGGACTGGTCCGTTTTGCCATCCACTGGCCATGAGAGGAAGGCGTCTCAGAAGCCGGGAGAGAACTCCACCACCAGTGGGGTCTGTTGGAGATTTCTGCTTGCCCGCAGTGGTGGAGGCAGCATTGGCCATGCCCCAGCCAGAAAAGAAGCTGAGACAAGGAGACCAGGAGAAAAAAGCAAAAAAAGCAGCCACAGCCTATGGGACTGGGAGACAGAGCAGCAGGCTTGGCTTCTTGGCCTATGGAGACAGAAATCCAGGGAGAACAGAGAGAAAGAGAGAGAACGAGAGAGAGAGAGAGAGAGAGAGAGAGAGAGAGAGAGAGAGAGGGGATGAGAACCAGAGAGAGGAGGCAGAGAAAGAAAAGGGGGAGGGAGATAAGGTCCAGGTAGTGGACAGAACTTCTCCACAATTATTATACTCCAAATATTAGTCAAACTGTTTACCAGCATTTGCTATAGAAGTTGAATTAGCTATTCTCCCTGAAATTCCTAGTTATCTAAGGCTTTTGTGTTGTCCCCTGCTGTTAGGATGATGGTTCCCTTCCTTTGAAGCCTGTGGGCAGATTCACATGCTGTTGTTAATGATCTGATCGAGCCTAACCTGTTTAGCCACATCCAGGAGTCTGGGGTCTTGTCACATGGGACCCTGATATGCACCCTATAATGTGTGCATATGGCACAACCTCTTCCTGTGATGTAAGTCCTTACCTGTAATTGGGAACCTGGCTTGGCTCCAGAGGGTATATAGGGATGGGCTGTAAGATAGAGGCTCTCTCTCTCTCTAGCCTGCCTGTCTCAAACCTGCATCCCTCCACACTGCAGCTCTCCTGTCTCCCTCTCCACGTGGACCATCTAGTAGGGTGGAGGTGAGCATGTACCATGAAAGGATATATGTGTAACTTCTAATGCTCTTTTCTCTGTCTCATGATCTCTATATCGGTGTTATAATAAATAATAATTATCGCTACACAACTGCCTGTTGAACCCTTGCTGTGAGTATATCAGAGGACTGATCACCCCCTGATAAGGCAGGATGGCAGGGGCCAGACCAAATCCAGGGGTACATATGGTACCCAACTAAAAAGGAGTGGGGTGGGGTGGGGGGAAAGAAATGGGTAATAGGGGAACAGGGCATTAACACACCCAAGGGGAGGGTATTGCTTATATCTCCACAGGGAAAGAGGGACCAGACTTTAAGATGTAAATGCAACATACAGAAACCAGTATAGAGGTCTGAGGGGCCAGCTCCAATCCCAAGTATGTGGACAGGTGCCCTTCCTCCCCGAAAAACTTACTTCAGAGGACGGCACTGAAACTATAGTTCAGGTAGAGGGGCATGTCTGATCAGAGCACATCGGAGCAAATGAAGAGGGAGGAAGAGATTGGAGCACATCCTGGCCCACCAAGCCTTGAGGACGATCTCCCTGCTCAAAGCAGCCAATGCACAGAGACGACCATCGAGCCGGCCCCACTATTGGACACGACATCCCTCACTGACCCAGAGCCCCATGGGGAACAACACTGGAGCCACAGTGTGGGGATTGCACCCAATGTGACCGCCCCACACTGAGGCAAAACACTAAGAGCATGCAACAGAACAGGGAGGGGAACAGAGCAAGGAAGTACCAAAAACAGACTTTGGGGCCAGGGCATGGCACCCTGTCAGACTCAACTAAAATCACTCCTAAAGGGTAGCAAATAGACCTTGAACTATTTACAAGCTTTTCTCTTTTTTGTATCATTGGGGTTTTTTGTTTTGCTTTCTTTTGTTCTGTCTTGTTTATGAGCATATTATTACCTCTGTAGGTCTATCTAGATAAAATAGGAGGGATAAATAATCTGGAGGGGGCTGAGCTCCGGTGGTGTAGTGGTTGTGTGCGGGCTGCAGCCCACAGGGTTGGTAGTTCAAATCCAGCAGCAGCTCTCCAGGAGCAGGGCTGGGCGTCCTACTCCCACAAGGGCAGTGATACCAAAATAATAATAATAATAATCTGGAGGAGAAAAAAACAGGACCGATGTTCTGGGGGGACATGGGAAAGGAGGATGTGGGAGAAAGGAAGTGGTGTTAACCCAGGGACAAGGGAACAGCAAGTGATCCAAAATTGGTGATGAGGAATAAGAGACCTGGTAGGACTTGATCAAGGGCAATGCAACTGAGAAGAATTACTGAAACCCAAATGAAGGCTGTGCATGATAGTGGGTCAAGAGGAAAGTAAAAGGAAATAGAGGAAATAACTAGGAAGCAAAGGGCATTGACAGAGATCTAAATACAGTCATGTACATATGTAAATATATTTATATATGATGATGGGCAAATAGATCTGTGTGTATATAGTTATAGGTTTAGTATTAAGGTAACAGATGGACACTGGACCTCCATTCAAGTACTTCCTCAATGCAAGAACACTTTGTTCTATTAAACTGGTATTCCATGATGCTCACCTTCCTGACACAATCACTGAAGACAAAACAGGTGCATAAGCAACTGCAGTGAAGAAAACTGATGGTGCCCAGCTATCAAAAGATATAACATCTGGGGTCTTAAAGGCTTGATATAAACAAGGGGCCATTTGGCTAAGGAGCAACAAAGCCCACATGGAAGAAGCACACTAGCCTATGTGATCATGAGGTGTTGAAGGGATCAGGCATCAAAGAACAAAGTCATATCATTGTGAATGAAAGGGAGTGCGGAGTGGGGACCTAAAGCCCTGCTGTAGGCAACTGGACATCCCCTTATAGAAGGGTTGTGGGAAGGAGACAAGCCAGTCAGGGTGCAGTGTTATCAATGATGAAACATGCAACTTTCCTCTAGTTCTTTAATGCTTCACTACCACCACCGCTGCCGCCACGCACTATCATGATCCCAATTGTACCTTACAAAGCCGGCGAGACCAGAGGAGGTACATGGTACAGGTAGGAACTGAAACACAGGGAATACAGGACAGATGAACCCCTCAGGACCAGTGGTGAGAGTGGCAATATAGGGAGGGGGGAGGGGAGGGGGATAAAAAGGGGAAACTGATCATAAGGATCTACATATAGCCCCCTCCCTGGGGGACAGACAACAGAAAAATGGGTGAAAGGAGACGGCATACAGTATAAGACATGACAAGAGAGTAATAATTTATAAATTCTCAAGGGTTCATGGAGGGGGAGGGAGGGGTAAAAATGAGGAGCTGATACCAATGGCTCAAGGAGAAAGCCAATGTTTTGAGAATGATGAGGGCAATACATGTACAAATGTGCTTGACACAGTGGATGGATGTATGGAACAAACCTTCCCAGTTCACAGAGCTTCAAGGGTTTTCCATGAAATTATGTGGCTCAGGCCCTGAGAACAGAAAATGCAGAACACTGTCACCTCATGGGTGGAATGGTGCCCCCCACCCCTTGAAGATAAATCCACGCCCTAACTTCCTGGAACCTGTAACAATGGCCTCCTCTGGACAAAGGGGTCTTTGCAGTCGGAACCCTGGACAGATGAACCCCTTAGGACCAGTAGTGAGAGTGGAGTTACTGGATGGGTGGAGGGAAGGTGGGGTAGAGAGGGGGAGCCAGTCACAAGGATGAGTTAATGAGCTGTGATGAGTTGTGTGAGCCCCCAATAAAAATTTTTTTCGCATAAAAATATTTTTTAAAGAGAGAGAGAGAAATTTGACTGCTGGTCAAGGAAAGGGGTGGCATTGGGCCAGTGACTGTATCCTTAATGTTTTTCTGCTCCTGGGTTGTGACAACCAGTTAACTTCCCTCACAAGCCCTCATCGTTGTGAATGTTGTCTTCTGGGGTCTCTGTGTGGCTATGACCACAGGCTGTGGAGCCCAACAGAAAAGCAGGGTGTCATGAGCGGAACAGTTGGTGTCAGGACAGGATAAAGAAAGATGGAGGGGATGGGTATGTCTGACCTCCATCCTGTGGCCATTGGTCTTGGGGCTGATATGGACATGGGGTTCCCTCCTCCCTTGTGAAGCCAGAAGAGGTGAGCCGTGGCACCTCCCATTGGCTCAACTGCCCATCCACCCAGTCTGGTTTTTGGACTGTTCCCACCTCTGCGCTATCGTGAGCGGTACTGCCATGCGCATGCCTGGACAAGCTCTTGAATTGGAAGGCATCTTTAAAAACCATGGTTCTGTGGATCTCTCAGAGAACAGAAATGCCTATGGAGACTATGAATGCACACTCTCCTTATTTATCTCCATATGCTTATTCAAATCAAGCTGATGTCCACCACTCCAGCCTTCCTCCTCCACTGGCCCTGCAACTTCTTCCTCGGTCCATGAGAAACCTGGGGAGCATTTCTTGAAGCCCCCCAAATCGACAGAATCCAGCCTTCCAGAGTTTGTCTCCAGAAAATCACTCAAGCCTCCCTTATTCATCCAACAAATGCTTCTGGGTAGGCATTGTCCGGTGGTGAGAGGGTTCTGGGACCAGAGAGAGGAGGCCGTGGCACAAGACAGGGCATGTGCGAGCTCCCACTGGATCGGTCCCTTTAGACTGATGCATTTTATGTTGGGTGGCTTGTACCTGGCTTCATCTGACACACTTTGGACGTGTGGTCAGAAGAGACAGGTCCCCAGAGACATCCTGCTTGGCAAAGTGACGGAGCAGAGAAACAGGGAGGCCCCTGAGGAGGGCGGGCGGGCACCGGCAGTGGCAACTGTGAGTTAAGGCTGAGGAACCCTTGCAAGGACAGTGCAGTATTTCCTGCACTCGGTGGCACCTCACAAAACACACACACACAGACACACACACACACACACCCCTTCTGGCGATGAGCTAGAATCCCAGCCCCGCCCCTTTCCTGCTGCGTGACCCACAGCTATGGACTCAACCTCCCCTTGTCTCCGCTTCCTCGCCTGTACAACTTGGGCTGAATGCATGCGTGGGGCACACTGTACACCTGCCGCTGGTCCACAGTACGAGGTGCCATCTAAACGTGTAATCTTATGCAGTTTGACACGTTCTTCCTGGAGCCGGCCTTTATCCCCATGGTCTTTTCTTCGTGACAGACTTCCTGGCCTGAAGTTGCCCTTTGTGGTCCCCGCCCTGGCTGACACAGGCCCAGTCAACGGTCCAGAAGGCAGGGTCACACCTGATAAAACAGCTTCCTGAGAGCTGATGAATAATCTGCTGTCCCCGCGGCCTCTCTGTCACTCTCCAAGGGGGGCACGTTGGCCCTGCTCTCCCATTGAGTCGCAGTGCTGGCGGGGCTGAGGGACGGCTCATATCCTGTGTGTGACCTGACTGTCCATCCCGCTGGCTGAACCACAACCTGAAGTCCCCTTCGTGCCTCCTGCCGGATCCTTCTGGGTCCAACCTCCTGTGGCTGAGGCCGGCACCTCTCTGAGCTCACTGGGCAGAGCACGCTGACAACCCTCCCCCAGTCACAGAGCTGTTGGGGTTTTCCAGGAAATGTGGCTCAGGCCCCCAGTACGCAAAATGCAGAGCGCAGTCATCCTCGTGGGTGGGCTGGTGCCCCCCCACCCCCACCCCTTGAAGGTAAATCCACACCCTAACTTCCTGGAATCTGTAACTGCAGCCTCCTCTGGACAAAGGGGTCTTTGCAGTCGGCTTGAAAGGAGGCACTTTGAGACCGGATTATCCTGCGATACCCAAAGCAAGCACACTCACTGCTGGGGAGTTGATCCTGATTTGTGGCCATCCTATACGACAGGGTGGTACTGGCCCTGTGGGTCTCTGAGACGGTACTTCTGTATGGAAACAGGTCTCATCTCTCGCCCGAGGAGCAACTGGTGGTTTCAAACTGCTGACCCCTCTGTGGGTAGCAGCCAATGTGCAATCACTATGCCTCCAGGGCTCCCCCTGGACTTCCCCCGGGGGGGGGGTGGGGGGGCTAAATCCAAAGACAGAACTGTGGCCATGAAGCCAGTTCTGACTTCTGGAGCCCGGCGTCACGGGTGACAGAGCAGAACTGGGCGGCCTCACAGGGTTTTCAATGGCCAGTCACCAGGCCTTTCTCCTGAGGCTCCTCTGGATGAACTATAGGTTAGCAGACTACCTGTTTGTGTCCCCTCTTTTTCCCTGCCGAGGAGTACATTTTGACTCACAAAGACCCTATAAGACAGGGTAAAATTGCTCGTGAGAATTTCCAAGACTGTCACCTTCCCAGGAGTAGAAAGCTCAGACTCCACGTCCAAGGACAAGTGTCTTTCTGAGAGACAAAAGAGAAGACCCAGAGAGCGGGGCAAAGACTGAAGACGAGTGCTGCTGTCACAGCCAAGGAACACCTGGAGTCACAAGACACTGAGAGAGATGAGGAGGCGCCCTACTTAAGAACACGGGCCACAGGGTGCCTTCCGACTCTGTGCTTGCAGGACTGTGACAGAGAACACCTATGTTGTTGCCGGCCGCCTGCGCCAGGCTGGGTTCTCTCGAGAAGCAAAGCCAGCGACACACAGACAGACACACAGAGATCTATATTGAGAAAATGGCTCGTGCAGTTGTCGGAGTGAGTTAAGCCCAGTCCAGTGCAACCCCGTGAGCTCGGTGCTAACCTGGAGGCTTCCCCTGCCTGGCGTGATTGGGGTGGTGGGGGTGGATGCAGAGGCACAAGAGTCCAAGGGCAGCAGGGCACATGGCAGCACAGATGGCTCCCAGGGTCGTGAGGCAACATGGCAGGCCACGGGCTCAAATCTAAAGAACTGGAGGCCAATGAGTCAGATGCAGGATACAGACGAGCAAGAAGTAAGAGTTCTAGAGTCTACTTCTACTTTTCTAGGAGGCAGGCCACACACTCAAGGACCCTTCAGCAGGGCCGTGACCTGAACAGAGGCTGGACTACACTCTGCTTCTCCCACATTGCTTGGCTGCCCACAGCAGGCCCTGCCAGGCTGCTCATTATACCGTATTGGGTAATAGCACAGGGGGTGAAAAACAGGTGGGAACCCTGGCCCAGCCAAGCTGACACAAAACCCCAAGAGTCCACCCCTCTGAAAGGAGTTGCCACCTGGTCTACTTCAACTCTGTTCCCTAAGGTTTTCAATAGCTGATTTTTTTTTAGTTTTTTTTTTTTTTTTAGGCATCACTGCCCTCTGATGGTGGGGGTAGGAGGCCCAGCCTTTGCTCCTGTGGAGCTGGAATTGAAGCTCCATCCCAGTGGGCCGCAGTCCCATGCACAACCACTACACCACCGGGGCTCAGCCCTCAATGGCTGATTTTTGAGAACTAGATTGCTAAGCTTTTCTCAGCGGCATCTCTGGATTGACTCGAACCTCCCACCTTTGGGTTACCAGCCTGTGCGTCCGGGCTGACTAGAGAAACAAATCCAGTGACATCCAGGTATGTGTGAGGGAGTTTTATATCTTAAAGCAATTACATATTGAGAAAACATCCCAGACTAGCCCAGATCAAATCCATAAGTCCAATATTAGCCCCTATGTCTGATACTAGTCCATAAACTCCTCTTTGAACCCACACAACACCTGCAATGATGCTGAATGCAGGAAGACCACAGGTCGGTGGGTGAGAAGTCTTGTGGATCCAGTGGCGCTGGAAGTATCGCAGCGCTGGCGTGGCTCCTCCAGCTCTCCAAATGTCTCAATAACAGGAAGGGGAAGCAGAGAGAGAAGAGAGGCTCTCGCAGGCCTCAGCAATTCTCCACGTGGCTTGTCAACAGGAAGACAAAGGCAGGAAGAAAGGAAGTTCCCAGAATCCTGAGCAGTCCATGCCCACAAAGAGGCATCATCAAGCTGTGATCTGATTGACAGGGTGGACTCCACCCCTTCACTCATCATACTCTCAAGGTGACATGAGACTATATAACTATACACAGCCCAATGTGCTAACCATTTTCAGCATCAGGGAATCTAGAAACCAGTAGTTCGCAATCTTCCTAATGTCTCGACCCTTTATGGAAGTTCCTCATGTTGTGGTGACCTCCCACAAGCGAATTTTCGTTGCTATTTCATAACTGCAATTTTGCTACTGTGATGAATCCGGGGAGCCCTGAATCCTTCGACTCCCCCAAGGGGTGGCGACCCACAAGTTGGGACCCACTGCTGTAAACCATCCGCGTTATCATTCCTGGTAACCGCAGGAAGACGCACACACCTGGGAAACGGTACCCGCTATCAAGACCATTCTGATGAGCATGACGATTCTTTTTGCCACCATAAGAACTGCATCTAAATTGTACCCATTCCAAATAAAGCTGCGCTCTCCAAGTGTCCGCCCTTCATTTCTGAGTAGCTCATCTAGTCGCTGCATTGCTGTGAGGTGCCGTTGGGCGGGTTCTGACTGGTAGCGGCCTGGTGTACAACAGAGCCCCAACCCCGCCTGGTGCCGTGCCGTCCTCACTCACAATCACTGCCAGGAGGGAGCCAGGGTGTTGGCAGCCACCGTGCCACTCCCTCTTCTTGAAGAGCAACCTTTCTCTCACCCACTTTCTACTTCGCCAGACGTGGAGTCCTGACTGACCACGGCTCTGGCCTCTCCGGAGGACATGTCCAAGTCTTGCCATCCTCATGTCTAAGCAGTGGGCTGGCTGTACTTCTTCTAAGGCAGATGGGCTTGCTCTTCTGGCAGTCCCTGGGACTGCCAATATCCATTGCCAGCACTGTAATTCGTGATTCAAACGCAGAGAGAGTAGAAACTTACACATCTTACACAAGTATAAGAATGTCTATGCCACGGGATCTCCTTCCCAGCCCCCAGCCCCATCTGCTGCCCAGGGGTAACAGGTGCTTTTGAAGTCTTTGTGTTTCCAGATTTTCTGCAGACACATACAAACATGAACACAAGTGCTCCCTGCCAGAGAGTCCGTTCTGACTATGGGAACCCTGCAGGCAGGGTGGCACTGCCCCAGTGAGTCTCAGGGGCTGTCACTCTTTGTGGGAGCCAGCCTGCGGACTGGCTGGCGACTCTGAACTTCTGGCCTTCTGGTTAGCAGCCCAACATGTAACTTCCCCCCACCCCACCCCCTGCGCAGGGCCCCTGGCAGTGACAGGACAGATCCTAATTCTTCGCCTTCCCACCTTTTACATGAAAGGCATCGTATATTTTACACATTCTTCTGCACCTTGATGGACATCTTGCCCCCTTCAAACCCTCCTTATACACCTCCATCCTTTTCCACAGCTGCTTAGAACCCCATGGTGTGGAGGCCCCCGAGGGACATTTTGCCACCAGAAACAGCTGTTTCATCTGGCAGCTCTTAAGCTAACGCTGCAGTGAAGAATCTCGGACAGACGTTGATACCCAAGTGCAGGGACCCACTGCTGTTGCTTCGATTCCAACTCAGGCGACCCCCCAGAGTAGGGCTGAGCCACCCCGAGGGCCCCCAGGACAGCATCTCTATGGACGCACAGGGCCTCCTCTCTCTCCCCAGGAGCAGCCAATGGGCCGGAACCCCTGACCTTTCAGTTAGCAGCTGAGGACTTAACCACTAGATCACCGATCAGTGGATCATGTCCCAAGGGTGGAAGTCTATGGGGAAATGGAAATTCAACTACGGAAGGGAAGGAGCTAAACGATTCCCAGGAGGGCAAAATCAGTAGAAGTCACAAAGGAACTCAGAGACCATCTACATCTCTCCTACCACCAAGGAGCGGGCCCGCTCAGGGCCACGGGAGTGATGTACAGCCTTCTCTCTCTGCTCTCCTTTGCCTGCCCTTCTTTGGGGTGGTTGATCTCCTTCTTCTTGTTTTGTTTTGTTTTGGGGGGTGCATCACTGCCCTCTGGTGGTGGGAGTAAGAGACCGGTCTCCTTCTTCTTGATCGCTGGGAGGGAGCTCTTTACAGATGACGCTTGGCTTCGGGTGGTACAACGAGCTGTCAACCTCTTCCCCATGCTGCCCAGTTGGCCATGTCTCGAGACATCTTTCATGATGAGGGGTGGCATTTGTTGGAACACACAATACATACTTGGTCCCGTGCGAAGCATTTCGTGCAGCTCGGCCTCACCGACATGACTTTTCACATGATGAATCAGACCACATCGACAAAATCCAAACTGGGTGCTGTTGAGTCGTTAGGACAGGGCAGAACAGACCCGCGGGGTTTCTTGGGCCTCGGTGTACCTGGAAGCAAGTTGCCAGTTCATCTCCCCCAGGGGGTGGCTGGTGGGGTTCAAACTTGAGGACCTCACTGCTTACATTGGGGCTCCCAGGCAAGGTTCTACATCGCTGACCAAGAAGGACATTTCCCTCCCCATCAAGAGTGAGTCAATCTCGCAAAGATACAGGAAATGGCTTTGAATTGCATGATCTTTCACTTCCATTTCCCCGTGAGCCTTTTGAAGGCCCCTTCTGTGAGTTCTCCAATATCATCCAAGGGCCCGCTGACCCATTCACGTTTCCCCGCCTCTCCACGATATCCTTTTCATAGTTGGTCCAGGCAGAGCTGTTCGGTGGAACCCTCCCCTGCTGCCAAAGCCCTGTGCATCTGTGCACTGTGATGCGGTCGCCCCTGTTCATCGTCGGCTCAAACAGAACAATTGTGAGGCTGGTGTGCGGCCGGGCAGTGTTTCCTTCCGTTGTACAGATGGAGGGTTGCTGCTGGGGGTATTTCCGGTTTGGAGGCACTAACAACAACGGCTTCTTAGAAGCGAGGCAGGCTGAGGCTTTTTCTCACGTACCTTAGACACGCTACCCATCTGTGGAGAGTGGTAGAGGGTCAGTGAAAAAGGGCAAACCCATCGACAAGAGCCAGTGACAGATTTCACACGGCTCTTCTAGGCAGGGTTTCTGTCATTTTTATCCAGACCTCTGTTGGACCTTTTCCAACAGGGATCTGGGTGACAAGTTGGGGAAGAGACCATGACAGGCGTCACTTATGAGTAACTGGGACCCTTGGGATTCATGGGAATGCCACGCTGCTGGGTAGAAAATGAGCCCTCTGAAGAGTAGGGGAGGGACTCGTTCTTCCAGCAAGAGCTGGGAGTGGGGCGTGAGCCCTGGAGCCCAAGGCTCCTGCGCAGTGAACCTCCTGGATCGATAAGAGCGCAGTGACATCACAGAAGTGAGCAGGAGCTCTAGCTCTAGAACTTGGAACCAGAGCAAGTCAAAGGGAACACCTTAGGGCAGGATGCTTGGCTTGGGGAGTTGGGCGCCTCTGGGCACTTCATTGGGGAATCTGGGTTCCCTGATGCTGGGGGCTCAAGCTGAATGCCTTCAGGTTGAGGCTGACAGCAGAGTGACGGGCTCTTTGGGCAGTTATTTGCAGCCCTGCAGGAACTTTTGTCACATGTCCTGACTTAAACAACTCTCTCCTGAGCATTGCGATCTGAACTTAACCTGCTGGATTCCACCAACCCTTACCATCCTGAGCTCGGTCTGTGAGTTCGGGGTGGCCCCCACAGCAAAGGCAGAACCTAGAGCAAGACCAGCGTGCTGTGGGAGGCGGAGGAGATGGTAGAACACGGAACATGAGCTCCTGCACTGTGGACTCACACACACACACACTCTGGTGGGGGTGGGGAAGATGTGGTAAGACACAGCGGCAGCACAGGGTCACAGGATTGCTTTGGATCTCAACGGGCCCAGTGGCGCCTAGGAACCAAAGAACCAGGCTGGCTGCTGAGCCTTCGAAATGTGGCTGGTTCAACTGATGGGCTAAATGATGCATGATATTCTAAAACTAATTTTATAGCCACAGGTGGCCGGACTACTTATCCTGCAGGTTAAAGTTCAGATAGCAATGCTCAGGAGAGAGTTTTCAGTCAAGATATGTGACAAAAGTTCTTTTTTTTTTCTTTGCTTTTTGGGCATCACTGCCCTCTGGTGGTGGGAGTAAGAGGCCCAGCCTTTGCTCCTGTGGAGCCGCTGCTGGAATTGAACCTCCATCCCAGTGGGTACAACCACTACGCCACCGGGGCTCAGCCCCCCACAAAAGTTCTTGTGGGGCTGCAAATACTTGCTCAAAGGGCCTGCCACTCTGCTCTCAGCCATCCCTCACCACCTCCCAGCACTTGGTCCACTTCAATCTGACCTCTGGGGCCACAGCATGAGGAAACCCAGCCCCACCTCTCTGTCCCATCTCCACGGCCCCCCGGAATTTCACCTCGCCCCACCCCAGATCGTGACCCCCTTTGCTTCCCCAAACCTTCTCAGCTGCTTCGTGCTTCGCTGCCAAGCAGTCTGTGTCCCTTTTGTGCTCTGTGCTGTCATGTGGAGGAGCACTGGTGGCAGGGTGGCTGCGGGTTGGGCTGTTAGGCCGAAAGTCAGCAGTTTGAACCTACCAACTGCTCTGCGGGGAAAAGATGAGGCTGCCCACTCCCGTCAAGAGTTACGGTCTCAGGAACCCCCGGGGCAGCTCGACTCTGTCGCACAGGGTTGCTGAGTGGAATCCACTCGACGGCAGGCAGTTTGGTTTTGGGTCATTGTGATTTGCACAGTGGCACTCAGTTGGGCTTGAGGTTTTCGTTCAGAGACAGAGTAAAACTCCAATCCTGATGTCACGTTCTTCATAAACAAACCATTGGGTGGATACCTATAGACAGCAGAATTGTCTTTCAAGGGTCCTGAAGCTATAAATATACATATATCTTTAATTATTTTATTGGGGCTCTTACAACATCCCACGCAGCATTTGTATCAAGCATATTTGTTCCCGTGTTGCCCTCGCCGTTTCCAAAGCATTTGCTACTTGAACCCTTGGAGGCTGTAAATCTTCACGGAAGCAGACGCTCACAACTTTCCCATCAACAACAATAATCACGTTCACCGTCTTACTCTGAGCAACCTACAGGGCAGGGCGGAACGACCCCTGTGGGTTTGACTTGTTGGAGAAATGCTACTTCCAGAGTTCAGTACCCGCTGTTCACTGGGAGGGCAAAAGGTCCACACCTACCTAGTGTATCCAAGAGGAAAAAGCAAAACCAGAATCAAACTGATAATCTCTCATACAGATCTCTCTCTCTCTCTCTCTCTTTCTCACACACACACACACACCACCCATTACCACCGAGTCAGTTCCAACCACAGGGTGCCCCCAGAGCAGGCTTTCCAAGGCGCGACCTTTCTGGAAGCAGACTGTCACATTCTTCTCCCACTAGAACATCCTATGTGGCTGTTCTGCAGTGTCCCATGGGACTCACGAGGAGTCTGAATCGAACAATGGCTTCTAAGAACAACTTGTTGAAGAGGTGGGACAACTTTGGGATCTACCTGCTGTTTCCTGATGCTGGCACTCATCCCTGCTCTGACCCCACTTCCGTTTCCTCTAACCTGGCTGTTAGGCCGAGAGACGCACTGAGAGTGAGGGTTAGCATGCTGGCAGGATCGAATCCCACTGGAAGCTGAGCTTTCTTTTGCGTCACATCTCAGGCCACCAGTGCCCCTTAACCCTCAGCTGGGCTACAGCTTGCTAACGCCTCCAGGGTGACGTGTCTGCACTCCACACGATGCCAACCCCTCCAGAAGGTCACGGTCTCCTTCCTCTGGGTTCTTGGATCCTTGTCTGAACCAGTGACTTTATTGGCCTTTGCAAAATGGTGACACGTCTCTTTCCTTCCATCTGGGATTCTTCTGGGTCACTGTATGACTGTCGGGACAGCCAGAGATCACACTTCATTCTAGTGTCCCTAGGAATGAAGTGTGTGTGTGACACAAGTCCAACATATTCTTAGGACCCAGAAGATCTGAACAACCAGGTGAATTTGTACACCCAGTCATACAACCAGCACCCAGATCTAAATGGAAAGACCCCTGACCTCCCCTCCCCTCACTAAACTCTGTAACACGTTTGATTGAAGATATCATCTCTGGACATGGTGATGCCCAACCTGGGGTCCAGGGATTTCTGGGAGGTGGGTGATGGATGAGAAGTAGACGGAGGTCTTCTAGATCTTGGCCCTGACAATGAAGAGACACACACACACACACCCATAAGGCTGCGGGATGCATTCATGAGAGCCTCCTTTTCTGCAGGCTCCTTACTTCTTGAGGTGTGTGTGTGAGGTGTGTCATGGGTTGGGGTTCAGGTGGCATTTCCAGGTAGGTAAGGACAGTTGCTGCTTCCCCTCTGCCAGCCAGGGTCACACCCAGGGGGAGTTGAACACAGTAGAAAGTCCCAGGTGCCTTGGCGCTGCCGCATCCAGCTTTGTGCTGCTGAGCAGCTGCTTCTGCCCTCTGAGCCTCTAGTCTGCTCAGCTGCCAAATGAGGGTCTGGTTCCTGTGTCTCCCCCCCCCCCCCCCACGCACACACCCTTCACTGTGAGGATTTCTGTGGGATTATCTGACATCCGCTGCCTGTCTGACCTCACCTCCTGGCCGTTTCCTTTCCCTTATTCTGCAGTAGGCCTCTTCCTCTGCAGACGCCTCCCTCTGCCTCAGGGTGCCTTCTGCCTCTGTGTGGCTCGCTCGTTTATTACTGGGCTCAGTTCCTTCGACCTGCCCCCC
>PVJH01024049.1:0-33820 GCA_004026705.1 Nesogale talazaci
TTGTCTGGGGTCCTAAAGGCTTGAAGGTAAGCAAGTGACCATCCAGCTTAAAAGCATCAAAGCCTACATGGAAGAAGCACACCAGCCTGTGTGACCATGTATCAGGCATCAAAGAACTAAAAATTATATCATTATAAATGATGGGAAGTACAGATTGGGGAGCCAAAGTCCATCTGTAGGTAATGGAACATAGCCTTTCAGAAGGGTCAGGGTGCAGTGTAGCAATGATGGAACGTACAACTTTCCTCTAGTTCTTCAATGCTTCCTCCCCATGACTTTCATGATCTTAATTTTACCTTACAAATGCAACTAGACCAGAGGATGGACACTGGTACAGGTAGGGACTGAAAACACAGGGAATCCAGGACAGATGAGCCTCTCAGGACCAGCTGTGAGGTGGAGGGAAAGTGGGGTAGAAAGGAGACGCTGATTATAAGCATCTACATATACCCTCCTCCTTGGGAGTATGGACAACAGTGAAGTGGGTAAAGAGAGTCATCGAACAGTGTAAGATGACAAGATAATAATAATTTATAAATCTTCTA
This sequence comes from Nesogale talazaci, assembly GCA_004026705.1. Classification (NCBI taxonomy): domain Eukaryota; kingdom Metazoa; phylum Chordata; class Mammalia; order Afrosoricida; family Tenrecidae; genus Nesogale; species Nesogale talazaci. Next base: position 546 of record PVJH01024049.1, read on the forward strand.
GGATTCATAAGGAAGAGGCAATAAGGGGGATGAGTGACTGATACCAAGAGCTCAAGTAGAAAGCAATGTTTTGAGAATGATCAGGGGGACAAATGTACAAGTGTGTTTGATATACAATGGATGGGGGGATGGATTGTGATGAGTTGTATGAGCCCTGAATAAAATGATTTCTTTAAAAAAGAAAGACCAAATCCTCACAATTGAACAAATAAGAAGAAAGGGGAGAAAAGAGAAAAGATTGAAGTTGTCAAGTACTTCATTAAACTTGCGGGGGTTCACAATCAATGCTCTCAGAAGCAGCAGTCAAGAGACCAAGGGAGGCTGTGCATTATGCAAATCTGCTGCACAAGACCGCTTTAAAGTGTTGGGAAACAAGTGTGAAGTCTCTCAAGTGGGTCATACCTCCATTCTTGGCTTTACATGAGAAAGAATTCGTGCTGAAGCCTTATTTGTAATCCAAGTGAGTATTTATGAAGAAGGGGAGAAATTTCAGGTTTTACAGTCTCAAAAGAGTACACACTATTTCAGGGAAGAGTGCCAAACAGCCCATAAGCCCTGCTGGGGCTGACATGTGGTGAACTGAGGCCAGAGAGACCACAGCAGGGCCAAGCAGGCACAGGAGCAGGGTAAAAGAAACTGCCTTCCCACCACAGGAGTATTTTTTAAAATAAATCATTTTTTCAGCTTTTTGATAAACTCTTACAATGCTTATCACGAACTATCCATGCATATATGGTGTCCAGCACCTTTGTATACCTGCTGCCTTCATCATTCTCAAAACATTTGCTTTTTACTTGAGCCCCTGACATCAGCACTTCATCTTTTCCCTTCCCTCATGAACTCGTGATAATTTATAAGTTATGACTTTGTCGTATCTTTTTTTGGGGGGTGGGCATCACTTCCTCTGGTGGTCGTGGGCGCTACCCAGTGCTGCTCCTGAGAGCCGCCCCTGGATTTGAACCGCCAAGCCCGCAGGCTGCAGTGTCCAGACTCAACCACTTACGCCACCAGGGCTCAACCCCTTTGTTGTATTTTACACTGACCAGCATGTCCCCTTGTCCACTCCTCCGCTATCTATCCTCCAGATAGGAGGTTATATATCGATCCTTGTAATCAGCTTCCCCTCTCTACCCTATCTCCCTTCCACCCTTCCAATATCTCCACTTCCCCTGAGAGTTTCATCTGTCCTGGCTCTCCTGGATTTCCAGTTCCCACCTGCACCAGTGCACCTCTATCGGTGTGTGTGTGTGTGTGTGTGTGTGGCCGGCCTCCTGATACACTCATAGCAAAGGTTCAACAGGCAGCTGTGCAGCGATAATTATTATTTATTATAATAACGATATAGAGATCATGACAGAGAGAGAAAGAAAGTAGCAATAAGAGTCAGACATATAACACATCAGGGTAGCATGCTCACCTCCGCCCCGCATGGTGGTCCGCGTGGGGATGGGGAGCAAGGGAGAGGACGAACATTATTTTTCCCCATTTAAGTAGCCTAACAGGGGACACATAATTTCTCTAGCCACCGGTCAGGACATGCCTGGAGTGGGGGCTGTCTTAAGGACCATAAGATGACAATGGCTTGGGGATGACTCATGACTAAGAGGAGAGGAATGTGATAAGGAGGGACTTCAGACTTGGGGGGGGGGTAGGTGACAGGTCTATATTGTTAGGGGTCATTGACAATGACTCTTGAATCCCACCCATAGGCCTGGAGGGAAGCAGATCACTACCCTAACTTGAGTCATGCAAAGCCCTCAGATAACTGGGACCATCAGGGAGATCAGCTATTTCAGCCTCATCATGAGTCAGACAAAGACCTCATAAAATTGGGAGTTTCAGTGAGAATAGCTAGCACCCTAAATGTTGGTAAATTGCTTGCTTAATATTTTAGAGTATAATAATTGTGGAAAAGTTCTATCTTCATCCCACAATACCTCCCTTTAAATATAAAATAATTTTAGGAACAAAGTGATTATCTTCTACACATTTAGAGCTTTCAAGGCAAATTCAACAGCCAATTAATAAAGCCAAAACTTCAGGCTTATAATAAATATTTTTGAATCTAGGCATGGGTCGTAAAGTCCTTTCATGCCCGCTTGCTATTGGTGAAGAATATGAAAGAGATAGGATTTCGCAGCTGGAAGATAATATAGAACCAATTATTCATGTCTGCCTCTATAGGGAGATAAAGTCAATTACCTGCTTACTTAAAGGCAGAGCCGCAATAGTGGGAAAAGTGTGGAAGATATAACTCACCACAGGAAAACATACCTGGACGTCCATCTCCAACTACCAGAGCGGCGGTCTTCCAGCCTAGAATGCAAGTCTTCTGCATTCCCTCTAAAGTCAGGGAATATGCCCCAGTTTTATTTCCCTCAGAGTTAATTTCCCACATTTTCCTTTTCTAAATTACGTTTAAGATTTAAAAGTGTAAAAAAGGCAACATGGTCTCTCTCCATGTTCTTTAGCTTCCTATGGAAGTGATAAGCTATAGCCAGGACAAAAATGACAACCATGAGCAGCACTGCAAGGCTGGAACTCGGACTATGAGAGATACTTTGAATCCATGCATGCGGGATCTAATCCTCCTATGTCATTCACCAATTGCTTGATAATGTCAGTATCAGGGGAACCTTGAGTTTGTCTTTGAATGTATAGAATACAACCTTTTTTAGCTTAATAACATCTACTGAAATGTTTTCCTTAATCTTTGTAAATGCTTTCTAATCAAATCCCAAACATGCAATATAGTCAATATATCTAATGAAATATTTCCCCTAGATGCTTATAAATGTTCCCTAAGCAAATTACAATTAGACATAGTCACAATATACAGATACGGGGTTACATCGAATCAATTACATTGCAATCACATTTTAGCATCAATCAATAAGTCCAAAATCTTGATCTTTCAGCAAATGTATAGTTCGTAGCAATAGTCCAGTCACTCTTGTATAAAATGTTCGATTTGATGGAGTTCCAGAATGTCCTTCAGACAGTATCAGCAATGGAAGAAGCATCTCAGTAGGCAGCAATTGTCTTTCTCTAGATTCTGGGAGATCTTGAAGTTGAGGATTTCTTCAGTGATGGCAGGATCGTGTTACAGCATCAGCTTCTCTCTTCTCTTCTGGGCCTTGCTGGCTGGAGAGAACTCCACTATCTCTCCTTTACCTGTGAACACATAAAAAGAGAGCCTCTCCCTTTGGGGTGTCAGCAACCAGGAAATAGAATTATGGTTAAGGGATTTCTCCATCTCTTCTGTGTTCTTCCTTCTCCAAACGTGGTTGCATTCTCCTGAGAAGAGTTCATCAGCTTTATTCTGTAAGGATATAAATACATGTGCCTTTTTCCAAGTGATTACTGGACCTGGATCCCAAACACCATTTCCATTCTCCTTGGATCTTTCAGAATCAACTTTCTTTGTAGGAATGAACGCATATTTACCTGCCCTAATTTTGTTACAATTTTTTAAAAAGGAGAAAAAAATTTTGGTTAAGGTTATTAGATATAATTTGTTACACAGAATATTCCTCTTCTCCCGCTTCTGTAATAATAAAGATTTTAAGACATTATGACCAATATCAGGAAACTTTCTTGATTCCAAATCAGTGAAACTTGCCAAATCATTGTTATGTAGATTTTGGCTGTCAGCTCTCAGAGAAGTGGGAGAGCTAACCTATATCTTTTTAGTGAACTCTGGGTGATTTAAAATTTTGCACAAATTCTTAAGAAACTTATTTAGCTGTAGAAGTAACTTACCAAACAGACATTTCTTCTCTAATTTTACCAATAAAGTTTCAGGTTTGATAAAGCTGTATAGCCCTTCAGGCGCGCCATACTAGGATTGAGGGAGTAACTTTAAATTCATCCCCTTCAATTTATAAAACCATGTGGAAGTGCTGTTGTCTTCCCACTACCACACTGTTAACGACCTTTTGATTTAATATAGGGTACTCAAATGTAGGTATTGCTTTCTGAATAGTAAAAATATTTATTGTAGAAATACAAGGCAACACAAATTGGTTTAAGCAATATTCCTTTACAAACCATGATATATCAGACTCTATCACTGCCTTAATTTCATCATTATAATCCTGATTAATAATTCCATTAGCCTTCTGAAAACTTTTAGAATTAAGATTAGATCTTCCTAATAAACATTCCATAGTTCTTTTGGGTAGTGGACCCCAATTACCACTCTTAATAATTTCTGATTTAGTTTCAGTTTTTGGCTTTTCCTCATAATTCTGATCGACTTCAATATCAATCTTAGTTCCCTGATTTCCTTCAGTACCTAGGCTAAATCTTCCTGATAAAAATTGTATTACTTTTTCAATAAATTCCTGATCTTTAAAATCAACAGGCTGCTTTTACTTCTCAGTTAAACTGACTGCTGCAACCACAGAGGCTGGTTCTGTGCAAGTTTCCTTAGGCCTGATATCCTGCTGTGAGGCTGCAAGATACCTGCGGGCTTTTCTCACTTGAGATTTTCTTTGTCCCCAAGGCATACATCTTGCCTTCTGAGCTCTGCTGGGCGGGGCTTGGGTGGAGCTTTTCTCTCTTTTTCTGGCGGGAAGCCTTGACTAGTGGCAATTCTTCACTACTCAGTTTTGAGAAACATCGACTTGTGCAATTACTTCTCTTCCTAAAGCTGTTTTCTTTCAAACTTAAACTTGGTGGTCCAGGTCTGTGCACTGGCTCAGGCCCAAACTTCTATCTGAGGCCGGCTTAAATGGCCTGCCTGCTTTACACTCCCTTTGAAGATGACCAGTCTTTCCACAACTGAAGCACTTTCCTTTAGGTTTGAAGTATTCTGAGAGGGCATTTGCCAGGGGGTTGGCCTCCTAATTTTTTACTTCTGCCTTCCTGCATATTCTGATATAATCTAACAGCGTGCCATGTTCCCTATAAGAACGCAGAGCATCTTTACCAACTTTATTAGAAAACTCATAAGAGAGCTTATGCACTATTTCTTTCACTGCATGAACATTTTTTACACACTTGGAAACAGAGTCTTCTAAACGGATTAAAAAGTCATCAAGTGGTTCATCATTCTGCCTTATCGACATGTAAATTGGCTTTCTCTCTTCAGATGGAGTTATTCATTCCCAAGCTTTTAAACAAACCTCTCTTACCTGACCTATCGTCTGTTCTGAAAGCTGAAGCTGAGACTCAACTCTGACATAATTCTCATCTCCTGGCAATTGATGAATTCCTCTATCTATTCCATCCTCAGCATTCCTAGGAGCTTGTGAAGGGGCTGACTCCTTCCACAGTAGCAGAAATTGCAAATACTCCTTAGGATAGAGACACATTTCTGCCATGGCTCTCCAGTCAGCGGGGATCCAACCCTCAGACTCCGCCAAAGACCTTATCATGCTCATCACATAACGGGCGTCAGGGCCATAGTCACCGACTGCTTGCTGGAGATCTTTTAGCGTCTCAGTGGAAAAATCACTGTGAATTCCTTTTGGGTGTCACCTGTAAGGCTCTCTGTTAATAACTCTGATGGGACCAGACATTCTAAATTCGAAATCTCCTTATTGTGCTATGCTTTGCTCCATTTGAGAGAGTAAAGGTGCTTTCCTTTTCTTTGTTCCTATATTTTTATTTCCTGAGCTGGTTCTCTCTACCTGTATATCTTGAAATTCCATCATTCCTATGCTAAATCCCTTAGTTTGCATTCTTTTAGATGTAATTTCACTTCTGCCTCCAGCACAGGCTTGCTTAAAATTGTTTTACAATCTCTAGTACTTTCACTAAACTTTAGCAGGGCGATGTCTCCCCTTCTGACTCTGATTCAGGCTTTTGTTTCTCAACTCTGTTCAAATTAATTTCTTTATTTGCCTGACTTAAGCTAATATCCTTCGCTTTCTCTACCTACAAAAGCAAGGCAACTTCTTGGGACTGCTTAACGACCTCGGTTTGGACCTTGGAACTTTCAACTTCTTAGTGCCTTATCACCCTAAGTCTTAGGGCCCTGTAGTGCCCTGAGGACACAGAAGCTTCAGCCAAGAAGTCTTGCTTAGAATCAGCGGCTTTAGATAACAAATCAATCAGAGTTTCTTCTGTTCTTTCAAAAGTTTCACTAACTACTTTAGAGGCTTTCACTTGCTTTTCTAGATTTGGATAGTTCACAGTCTGCTCACTAGACCAAGAATTCTCTTTCTCTTCCTTCTGCAGCTGCTCTTGCACTGATTTGATGTGCACCCACAGATACCATGCCTGCATGGATATCCTATGCCCTTCCCTGTGTGCTTTTCTTTAGTAAAATGCTATCTCGTCTCATATCTCTATATCAAAGGTTGCTCACTCCGGAAAGGCAGGATAAAACCTCATCACAACTTGAAAAAACTCTTTTAAGTTCTTATTCGTTACTACTATATTTTGTTTTTTCAAGAAGTGGCAAAGAGTAGAGTTATCTTCCGACTCCTTACTCTTTGTTTGACCCATATCTCACTCAGACTAAAACTCACTTCAACAAAAAATTTCCTGATTCAACCTCACAGTCTGATGAGGCCACACAGCTGTTGCACGGGATTTGACTCAAAAGAGAAATCCCATTGAATGCCACGAGTTGAGCGCCATTTCTCAGGGGATGATCAGGCAGCTGTGCAGCGATAATTATTATTTATTATAATAACAATATAGAGATCATGACAGAGAGAGAAAGAAAGTAACAGTAAGAGTCAGACATACATCACATCAGGATAGCATGCTCACCTCCACCCCGCATGGTGGTCCGCGTGGGGATGGAGAGGGAGGGAGAGGATGAACATTATTTTTCCCCATTTAAGTAGCCTAACAGGGGACACATAATTTCTCTAGTCACTGGTCAGGACATGCCTGGAGTGGGGGCTGTCTTAAGGACCATAAGATGACAATGGCTTGGGGATGACTCATGACTAAGAGGAGAGGAATGTGATAAGGAGGGACTTCAGACTCCTGGAGGTAGGTGACCAGGTCTACATTGTTAGGGGTCATTGACAATGACTCTTGAATCCCACCCATAGGCCTGGAGGGAAGCAGATCACTATCCTAACTTGAGTCATGTAAAGCCCTCAGATAACTGGGGGCATCAAGGAGATCAGCTAGCTTAGCCTCATCATGAGTCAGAGAAAGCCCTCATAAAATTGAGAGTTTCAGTGGGAATTGCTAGCACCCTAAATGTTGGTAAATTGCTTGCTTAATATTTTAGAGTATAATAATTGTGGAAAAGTTCTGTCTTCATCCCACATACCTCTTCCACCAGTCTAGCCACCAGGGTATTTTAAATCTCTGGCTGAGTAGGCGTGGTCGACGGTATTAGTTGACTCCCTTGCTGAATCAAGCCCACCTGAGCCCAGTTTGGGCCACCCAGATGTAATACCCACCCTGCCTCGGGGGCATGAATTTGAGCATGCCAAGTTAAGCACTTTATGGGTGGCTAATGATTGCCTGATTTTTCTTTCCAACCTCCTGTAGGGGACCTGTGCAGGAACGGGAGGGGTAACCCCCCTGGCCCTGTCTGGCTACCTAACACCACCAGGGAGTTACTTTGAGGACTAAGGTGCATATGAAAAAAAGTCATGGTATTTTTAATCACCTCATAAGCCTGTAAAAGTGGGACATTGAATGAGGAAGACTGCAGAAGAATGAATGCATTTGAATTATGGTGTTGAAAATGAATATTGAAAGTGCCATGAAGTACCAAAAGAACAAACAAATCTGTCTCAGAATAAACACAGCCAGAATGCTCCCTAGAGTAGCACTTCTCAACCTTCCTAATGCTGCAACCCTTTAATATAGTTCTTCATGTTGTGGAGAGACCTGGGCTCCATTATGCTCCAGCCCCAAGTAACTATAACCTTAGGTGAATCCGTTGAGTTTTGTGGGCCACACTTCTCTGCCTGGTAATGAGTAACTTTCAACTTGAGCTCCAGACTCTTAAGCATTTAGCTTAAGAGGCACAGGAATACCAAGAGGATGAAGAAGTCCTATCAGAGGCCTATTAGTGACTGACATACAGTTTGACTTAGAGGGGGAAGAATTATTGGCCCCTTGGATCCTAGCCCAAACTCCTAGGAAAGACTGCAGGCTCACTTACCCTCAGGAGGGGACAAAAGTGAACGGAGGAGGAGGATGGAGAGGAGATTCTGGGAGCTGACTGGCCAGCCCTGGGGGAGAGTCAGAAGGAGCTCAAAGGGCAGGAACAGGCTGGACGCCAGGCCTTTGTGCCCAAGTCCCTCCTTAACTTACTTCCCTTCTACCTGCTCCCAAGCTAAGGGTTTGTCACAAGCAGAAATCAGTGAGGTCAGGAATGTTCTTGAATAAATGGGCAAACCAAAAATAACTTCTGATAGATTAACCTAGGATTTTTCCTTAAGGACTCTTGTGTAAAAACTATAACCCCTATAACCGCCCCACCCCCACCCCACCGGCGCCCCCCCCCCACACACACACAAATAGGCAGCCCTGCACATTTTAGTATTTGGGGAATAGAATGGAGTCTTGTCTCTCTTCTCAGGATGCCTGGAAGGTTCTTGTTGGACATGAAGAGGACTTTTCTTAGGAGGGGGGGTGGATGAGGGGGCGCCTAGGGAAAGAGTGATGGAAATATTCCACCAGGACTCAAGTTTGGATGCAGCAGTTTTTTCTCTTCCAGGAAATAATTAGACAAGTTCACAGACCACCATGAGCTTTACAAACAAAATGTTAATAAAGAGCTTCCAGCTGAGCCCCAGTGGGAAGGAAACACCCTGTGGCCAATCACCAAACAGAGACAGAAACACAAGGGCTCCCCAGGGGATGGGGAGGCTGGCCATTAACCTGTTTGTTGGCCAAAGCCAGAGGCCACAGGAAATGCTCAGAGGCTCTCCAAAGGCCCTGCCCTGCAGCAGGAGGGAGCTCATCATGCCCTGGAAGCCAGCCAGGGCGACCCAGGTCTCTTTTACTGAGCTTCTAATGGCTCCTCTGAGACCAGCATGGGACAAGAATGAGCAGAGCAGCAGAAGCCTGCTGTGAGGCCTCCCCATGCAGTTTAAATGTGCTTTTCAAAGGATGTGACAGCCTTGGTTCCTTTGGAAGGGGACACAACACCATGGGTTCGCAAAGCTGCCATCGCTTGGGGTCTGGAAAATTCTCGTCAGAAGAGTCAGAAGAGCCCTGCATCCTGATAAGGGCCAGCTACCAAGGGAAGCTGCTGTCCCCAAGGTGGTGGATCCAGCGAGCGAAGATCCGTGGTTCTCAGCCCTCCTAATGCCACAACCCTTTAATACAGCTCGTCATGTGGTGACCCCCAATCATAAATTATTTTTGTTGTCACTTCATAACTGTGATTTTGCTACTATAATGAATCATCATGTAAATATCTGATATTTGATGAATTTTCTCTTTATTTTAATCATTTTATTGTACATGGCTTTTCACAATGCATAGTTACTTATACTGTGCCAAACACCTTCACATGCCTGCTGCTGCCGTCATTCTTCAAATATCCACCTTTCCACTTTGGCCCTTGATATCAGCTTCCCATCCCTTTCCCTCTGTCCCTGCTTCCCCCTCCTCCACCAACCCTCAATACTTTATAAACCATTATTGTTCTATCATATCTTACACTGACCAACATCTCCCCCTGCCACTCCTCCGATGTTTGTCCTCCAGATAGGAGGTTATGTATAGATCCTTGTAGTTGGCTCCATCTCTCTACCCCACCTTCTCTCCACCCATCCGGTAACTATTCTCACCACTGGCCCCAAGGGGTTCATCATCCATCCTGGGTTCCCTGCATTCCCAGCCCCCATTTCTATCAGTGTACCTCCTCCAGTCCAGCTGGATTTGTAAGCCAGAATTGGGACCATGCTAGTTGGGGGAGGAAGCCTTCAGGAACTAGAGGAAAGTTGTATGTTTCATTGCTACCTCACTGCACCTTGACTGGTCCAACTCATCCCCACCACTTCCCTGTAGGGGTGGTGTCCAATTGCCCACAGTGGGCCTTGGGTCCCCACCCTGCTCTTCCCCTCATTCGTGGTGATGTGATTCTTGTTCTTTGATGTTTGATATCTGCTCCCTTTGACCCCTCGTGATCACACAAGCTGGTTTGCTTCTTCCATGTGGGCTTTGCTGCTTCCGTGCTAGATGGCCGCTTGTTCACTCAGGATGTATTTTCATTGTTACAAATTGAACCTAATTAAAACATAGTGATTTATCACAAAACAATATGTAATTCTATCTAGCGATATATTTATTTCTAATTACAAATCAATGAAATTTTGTCTTGAAGGATGGTGTAGCACGGATAACAGTCTTCATGCCGGGTAATCATATGTGGGCGTGTCTGCTTGTGGGTGGACCCTCCGGGAGATGGATAGCGGAGCAGTGTCTGGGTTCCTAAGATTGTGGGAAATAAGTGTTTTCCGATGATGGTCTTATGGGACCCCTGTGAAAGGGTGATTCAACACACCCATCCAAAGGGGTCACGACCCACCAGTTGAGAACCGCTGTTCTAGATGGAGGAGAACATGTGTCTTTGGCGCTTGAGGAGTCACTTTCCCATTTTCTAGGTCAGGGGTACTAGTCAATTGCAAATGTAGTGTGGGTTGATTGCATGGCATTAAGAAAATAGATGTCTAACAAATGATTGAATGTCGGGACTCTCAAAGACTTGAAGATAATTGAGTCACCATTCAGCAGAAATAGCAAAGTCCACATGGAAATAGCACACCAGCATGCGTGATCAAGAGGGGCCGAAGGGAGCAGATATAGAGCACCAAAGAACAAGAATCACATCATTACAAAGGAGGAGGAGAGCAGGGTGGGGACCTAAGGCTCACTGGTGGGTAATTGGTCGCCCCTTTACAGGGGAGTCACAGGGAGGAGACAGACCAGACAAGGGGCAACCGGGCAGTGATGATGTATACAAGTTTCCTGTAGTTCCTGAAGTCTTCCTCCCCCCTAACCATCATGGTCCCAACTCTACCTTGCAAATCCAGATGGACTGGAGAAGTCACACTAACATAGAGGGGAGCTGGAGATATGGGTAAACCTGGATGGATGGGCCCCTTTGGGCCAATGGTTAGATTGGAGATGCTAGAAGGGTAGAGAGAGGGTGGGGTAGAGAGATGGAACCAACAGCAAGGATATACATACAAGCTCCTGTTTGAAGGATGGGCATGAAAGGAGTGGGTTGGGGGAGAGGTTGGGCAGTATAAGATATGACAGAACAATAACAATGTATAAAGTATTGAGGGTTGGTGGGGAGGAGAGATCAGGGGAAAAGGGGAAGTGATGGAGGGGCCGAGGCTGGGGGCTTAAGGGAGGGGGTGGACGATTGGAGAACAATGGTAGAGGTGGACATGTGGGGGTGCTTAACACAGTATACTTATTTATATATTGTGAAAAACAATGTATGAGCCCCCAATAAAATGATTTTTAAAAAAAAGAAAATAGATGTAAGCCTATCATCAATCCCATCACCTAACTGGTATACAGTATAGTCAATCAGATGCAATTTTATATGCCAAGCACATATGCGAACAACTGTGCTAAGTGCAGCAAAACTGACAAGTTAAGTCAAATTCTTTCCAGACTTTTCTTTGCTCGAGGAGGTCATTACATTCATGTGCTGTCCTTCTCTAGAAGATTCTGAGGTTGATTCACTTGTATCAAAAATTGCAGCACCGTTTCATCTGAACTCTTCTGGACTGGGTGATGAGATTTTGACCCTTCAAGCTGACTTTCAGCTGGAGTCCAGAGCATGAACAGTTCTGGTACTTACTCACAAAGGGAAAGTACCCAAACATGAGCATATGTGCTACCTCCTTGACTGCATTATTTGGTTCTACTTATTCATGTGAATCAGTCTTTTCCCACACAAAGATCATGAAGTCCAAGCACCATTCCATCATGACTGCTGATCCTTGGATGTGTGCTCAAGGTTAGCTGTCAGCAGCTACTGTCCCAGATGATGCATCCCTGGCTCATTTCCACTCAGTGCAGGTCATCAGAGTAGACTCAGGTCATGACAAAAAGTGCACAGAGTTAATTGTGCTGTGCTGTGCAATATGGACTCATGTGGTTATGCAAGGTACATAAACACATATTGTACATATAAAGAGTTCTCAATGCATTTATGAACAAATGTAATAAATAAAAATAAATATATGCTTTGCATTTTTGTAGTTGGTAGATCATTTGGACTTCATTGTTTTATAAGTAGCTCGCTTGCTAAAAAAGTGTGAGCACCCCTGTTCTAAGTAGTCTGTCCTAGCAGTACGCCAGTGGTGTTGGTTGGGAAGAAAGAAGAAGAAAATTCTAGATGTTGATTCTACCGGTCATGAACTTGATTATTGTGATGGGTAGGTTTGTTATGCCAACATGGCCACAAAAGATTGGTGGGTCTGTTGTGACGGCATGGCCAATGAATACACGGAATGAGTTGAAGGGCAGAGATGAAGGGCTCAGCGAGTCCCATCCTCTCTCTTGCTTTTGGATCTTTGGACCAGACAGCTGCCTTGTTCACCCTGTGCCTCAACCTCCAAGCAATACTACCCGTGGGACACCTAATCGTGGACTGTGGAGCTGTGAGCTGAGGTTCCTTCAAGTCCTACTTCGCCATGCTCCTGGGATATACATCTCTTGAGCTGGGGACTATTGGACTCTGTCATCTGGTTGACTGTTGGTGACCTACTCTGCTGTTTACTGCCTGTTAACAGATAGCCTGAATTGCTCTATAGAGGACTACTCAGCGGCCCTCAAGACTTGAAGGACTGCCAATCTTCTAGCTGTCTCACTCAAGTGAGTTGCAAGGAACAATTTATACTGCTTTCTAAATAGTTAACTCTTTCTTATCTTATATACCTTTCTCTATATATAAATATATAAAAAGAATTACTAGTGTTCTGGTTTTATTTCTTTAAGATAATTATAGAAAATTTGATTCTAACATTCTAGAGATCCATTCTGAGGTCATTTCCAACCCAGTGTAGAAACTGCAATGTGTTAACTAAAAATTTCTGAAAGTGGAGACGTGCTGGTTTGTGATCCAAGTTGTTCCTTCCCCCATTCAGCAAGGATCTGATATTGGCTCGAAACTGCAAAGGAGAAAGATCTGCTAAGCTACTCCTGAAAACTAACCGGTGAAAACCTTATGGATCTAAACAGATCCAATTCTCCAGGTAACATTAAAACATGGTCTGATATGCCCCTGTTGTCTGGAAGGTCCTACAAAATAAACACAGGAGTTGACTTAAGCAAACCCACTGTCAAGGAGATGTAGCAGGACTGGGCAGTGCTTCATTCTGTTACACATGAAGTTGCCAGGAGACAGCCAACTCCACAGCCACTAACAACAGGTACACACACACACACACACACACACACACACGATAATGGCACAGTTTAGCCACTGTCTTTAAGGGTGAAAAGCTTGAGAAGAGGAGCTAGTGGATCTGAACCACCAACCTTGTGGTTAGCAGCCCAAGGCTTGCCCCCTTGTGCCACCAGGGCTCCTTCATAGAGCATTTGATATAATAAGTGAATGCATATCGTGACTTTCATTTATTACTCACATAGCCCCCACTATGCACCAGACACTGCTCTAAAATCAGTGCATCTTCCTTACAATCCCCCCCCCAATTTTAATTGTAAAAATAAACATAACATTTGAGTACGATTTCAACACTTTTGCATACGATTCAGTGCAATTATGTTCATCATGCTGTACAATCATCAGCATCACCACATTGTCAACATTCCCCTTCTGTCCTGGGTAAGCCACTAGTAATAAACTTTGGTTTCAAAATAAAATAAAGTAAACTTTGGTTTTGGTGCATTTGCCTGCTTTATATATTTCACGGAATACGGAATCATATACTATTGGGTCTCACATCTATAAGTACAATGTTTACAAGATTCACCTTGTAGCCTCTTTCAAGATTGTAGTTCTCTTAATGAATAATATTCTTTTGTATGTACACATGATTTTTGTTCTCCATTCCTCTGTTGGTCAACTTTTCAAGAAATTGCCATACTAACTGTACAGTACCAGTACCAATCCTATGACATCTTATCAGCAGTGGATGAGGTCCCAATTTCTCCACATATTGCCAGGTGTTTTTTCCCCCATCTTTCTGACAATAGCAAGCCCAGTGAAATCATGGCTTTGCAGTGGGATGCAAATTCAAGTTTTTTGTGGTGGTCTATGTCAATTTCAAGATTGAGATGTAGGGGTGGAGTCTGGCCTGTTAATCTGGAGATAGCCATTGAGTAGCCAATGAGGCCTCTGTGTGGCTTTCTCCTGAGACGTCTGGGAAATTTCGCGATAGTTCCCCCATGGAGATGAGACGCATCTCACCAGTTGTTGGGAGTTAGTCTCTGAGACCACGAATTACGGACAAGACAAGATGGCAGCATTTGAGGAGCTGAAGAAGCCAGAGGAGAAGCCACACAGCCAGAGCCACATGGAACCAGACCTCTGAGCTGGAGAAGCCACGTGGATAGCCCTGCCAGCACTGCATTGCTTCTACCACCACTGGATGTTGTTCATGGACCCTGAGCCTTGGAAGCAAGGAGCCATGGAGAGAACCCCACCAGCGCTGGGACTCTGCACCCACTGGCTTGTGACTTCATGAGTCGGAAGTAGACTTTATAGACTGGTATCGGGCATATGGGCTAATATTCGATTTATGACTTTGAACTGGACCTGGTAGGATGCTTTCTCTCCATTCCACTTGTGTATAAACCTTACCCTTATATTCATATGCATGTCTATGAATTTGTTTCTCTAGTCTACCCAGACTAACACACTTTTGATCACTTTTTAAACTGTTTGGCTTTTTATATTAGAATTTAGTAATTCTTTATATGGTCTATACGCTTACACAATATAGAGTTACTAAATATTTTCTCCCATTCTACAAACTGATGGCTTCCAAAAACATGAGTTTTTTGCCTGGGAGTTCTGGTAGGGGCTATCAATCTGAATTTAGGGTGACAGCAAGGCCATGTTCTCCTCATCCAAAGCCTCTAGACCAGCAGTTCTCAACCTGTGGGTCCCAACTCTTTGGGGGTTTGAACGACCCTTCCCCAGGGGTCGCCTGATTCATAGCAGTAGCCAAATTACAGTTATGAAGTAGCAATGAAAATAATTTTATAGTTGGGAAGTCACCACAACATGAGGAACCGTATTAAAGGATCAGAGCTTTAGGAAGGTTGAGAACCACTGTTCTAGGGCAAGATTGTAGTGTCTCCCATAGCTCTTGGTAGCTCTTGGTAGCTCTTGGCTTTGAAATGGATCTTCAATTGACTGTGGTCACTCTTTGTCCCTCTATGGCTCTTCTTCTCTGTGTAAGGATAGCACTCAGATACGATCAGGACCCATTCCACTCTGGCAGGTGTGGAGAGCATATAAATTTAAAATATGGAGTCAGGATTGCTCAGCATTTAAGACGTGACTCCAAGACACCTCACAAGAAGTGAAACTAAGAGAGCACGCCATCACTCCCAGGGATGTGGACTTATCCGGAAAGCATATGGACTAAATACATCACCAAACACTGACCTAGCTCAGAGGCATGGGCATATCTAAGGAAACCAATGGGGTGGGGAGAAAAGAAATGTGTAAACTAAGTAACTCCCACAAAGAGCTATGATCATGCTTGGGCGAGGCACTGAGGGCATGTAGCAGAGCAGCAGGGGGAGCAAAGTGATGAAACCTCTGGGAAATACCAAAAATAGACTTGGGCGACAGTGTGGCACCACATAAGATTCGACTGGAAAACACTCGTAAAAGCCAACAAACGGGCTGAGCCTGGTGGTGTGGTGGTTGAGTGCGGGACTATGGCCCACTGGCTTGGCGGTTCAAATGCTGGGTCTCCTACTCCCACCAGAGGGCAGTGATACCAAAAAAAAGAGCCAACAAACAGACCTTGACCTGTTTATAGGCTTTTACATTTTTGTCAGTGGCTTTCTTTATGTTAATGTTATTTTGTTTTTACTGCTATTGTTATTGTTTTGTTGGTTTTGACTCCTTTTGTTCTCTTATTTGGCTTTGTCTGACTTTTGCATTTATTAATGTATCTGCATATCTGTCTACATAAGACAGGCGGAAGAAGTAATTTGGAGATGAAAAGAATAGGACCAATGATTGTGGGGGGTACCGGAGAAGAGGAGGTGGGAGAAAGAAAGGGGAGAGAGAACCAACCCAGGGACAAGGGAACGACAAGTGAACTAAAATCAATGGAAGGAAGGTCATACGATGAACGGTGGGGCTCAGTCAGGGGCAACGCAGCAGCAAGAAATAACTAAACCCGAGTGAAGCCCAAAAATGATGGTGGGAAAAGAGGGAAGTAAAAAGGAAATAGAGGACTAAAAAAAAAAAAAAACTAAACTAAAAAAACTAAAAAAGGGGTGAGCCCTGGTGGCATAATGGTTGTGCGCAGGACTGTGGGCCACTGGGATGGAGGTTCAATTCCAGCAGGAGCTCCACAGGAGCAAAGGCTGGGCCTCCTACTCCCACCACCAGAGGGCAGTGATGCCTAAAAAAAAAAAAACTAAAAAAAGGAAATAGAGGAAAGAACCAGGAGACAAAGGACATTTATAGAGGCCTAAACACAGGCATGTTTATATATATATATATATATATATATATATATATATATATATATATAATGAGAGGGACTAGAACTATGTACTCATATCTATATGTTAAGAATTAAGTTTATAGATGGACACTGGGCCTTGGCTCCAGTACTTCTTAACACAGGAATATTTTGTTATAATAATCCGGCATTCTGTGATGTTCCCTTTCCCCACACGATTGCTGAAGACAAAATGGGTGCATTAGCAAATGTGGTGAAGAAAGCTGATGGTGTCTGGCTATTGAAAGATATAGCATCTGGGGTTTTAAAGGCTTAAAGATAAACAAATGGCCACCTAGCTCAGAAGCAAAAGAGCCTACATGGAAGAAACACACCAGCCTGTGTGATCATGAGGTATCAATGGAATCAGGAATCAGGGCATCTAAGACCCAAAATAAAACCACACCCAAGGTGAATGGGGCAGGAGGAGAGGAGTGGAGAGCCAATGCCCATCTGTAGACAATTGGACATATACCTACAGAGGGGTCACAAGGAAGAGATGAGCTAGTCATGGTGTAGTTAGCACAAATGAAACACACAACGTTCCTCTAGTTCTTTGGTGCTTCCTTTTCATCACTATCGTGACCTCATTTCTAACTTATAAATCAGATTAGACCAGAGCATGCACACTGCTACAGAGAAGAGTCTGCAACACAGGGAATCCAGGATAGATAAATCCCGTAGGACCAAAAAGGAGAGAAGAAATACTGGGAGGATTAGGAAAGCATGGGGGGAGAGGGAAGAGAGGGGAAACTGATCACAACGCTCGATCTAGAACCCTTTCCCAGAGTGACAAATAACGGAAAATTGAGTGAGGGGAGATGGAGGATGATGCGAAATATGGAAAAAATAATCTATAACTTATCAACGGTTCATGAAGGAAGGTGGGGGGAGGAAGGGGGGAGATGGGGAGAGATTATCAGGGGCTCAAGTGGGAAAGGAATGCTTTGAAAATGATGATGGCGCCATATGTGCAAATGTGCTCGACACATTGGAGGAATGTATGGATTGTGATAAGAGATGTAAGAGCCCCAATAAAAGCATTTTTAAAAGGCACAGCACAGCAACCAGAGCCCAGCAGCATCCCTCCCTCATGGTTGAATCACTGCATTGGTGTTCTGGGTACAGGCTTCTCTCTTGGATTGCTCTGTTGTTATTTGCTGTGCTAACTAACACTGATGGACAGCATATAGATTATCATCAATTACCTGTCTCACGTGCATTCATTTTTACCTGTTTCGAATTCCGTCCCTGGAGAGATAGGATCTTATGTTAACTGACAACATCAACCTTCAAATACTCTGTTCTGTCATTCACAACACTTTTGACTTTTCCATCTACTGACTTAGGTCATTCATTACAATGGCCACACAGAACTCACAGACAATATTCGTGTGTAGAGGGTCACTAAGGGAGTTAATAGTTGCAGTGTGGGTGAGAAATACTCCAGATAAATACACAGATTACAAAGCTCTTGCAGGCTACTACCACATGTGCCAAAGTTACCCTCCTTGGCGGTCAGCCTTATCCTGAAGACATTCAGCTCAACGTTTGTGGGTCCGAGAATCAAGCTCCCCAAAGGAAGTACCCAGTGGCTCGCCATTCCAATAAGCCACAACCTAAAGGCACTCGGCTTCGTCTCCCTCTCCCCACAAGTCCAACTCCCCCAATTAAGTGCTCAGTCACACCCCACTCCACAAGCCAGATTCCTACCAACACAATCAACTGTACTGACTCCAGAGGCTGGGAAGTCCCCCACTCCATCCCATGCTCCGATGTCAATGCTATCTTCTGGATCCAGAAGGTCCACTGCACAGGGATTTTAGGGTCCAGAGGACATGCTCCCCTTATGACTCTTGTTGATAGTGGAATCTCCTGCCTGCTGCTAAAAGGACTCATATTATACCTAGCAAGATGGCATACCCATGTATCCAGTTAATAGTTACAGGTGAGTTCTGTCAAGGTCTTCCCCTACCTTCTTACCCAGACTCCTCCATGAAAAGGTCATTTAGTGGAAGTTACAGAGATGTTTAGCTAAAAGGCTCACATTAAGTAAGTCATTGCCCCTGCAGACCCTGATTCCAAACAAGGCCCCATTCACCAGAATCAGAAATTAGGTTTTTTATATCATTTATTGGAGAGACTCCATTCAATCCATAACACTAGCCTACCCTGAGTAGCTACATAACACTGCCCCAGCCAATGAAACATCAACTGTCTTATTAAAATTCTGCCTTACTCTGTCCATTGGGCTATCTTGAGTCAGCATGGATTAAGTAGTAATAGCAGTTTTACCCTTGAGTCTATCACCATGTCCCTGGTGATACTGGCACACCGTGGCTAAGAACACCCAGACTTGCTTTCTCGCCAGAGGAGAGAGTTCAACCCAGGTGTCTGCATTCAGGGCTCATTCCTCTATACTGAGAAAGAATCTTTGAGGAATGTCTACATGTGTTTAACCTTTCTTGGTTCAAACTCAAAATCCGCAACGTCTAGAATACATGCAAGGCAGCTGTGCTTGGAATCAGGTGACCACCCCCATCCTCTTCTGATTACCAGAGGGAGGTTCTTGTGGTAATTTCCCAGGGAGACCCTACTAAAGTTCCACAAACAGAGAGGTTAAAAAAATGGCCAGAAATGGATTCTGTCACATTCCTGGAGACCAGAGGTCTGTAATTCGGGTGTTGGTAGAGTTAGCTCCTTCTGGAATCTCCGAGGGAGAATGTTTGTAGAATGAGCCTCTTCTTGTCTGATAGAGACCTCAGTACTTTGTGTCCCAACCCCTGGGATCTTTTTCCAAATTTATTGAGACTGAACATGGACTTTTCTCAAATATCTGAGAGTCTACTTTATGGGGTCCCTCTCCAAACTTCTGTGTTTTAATACTTTTAATGTCTTCCCTTTGGTTCCTCAGCCTGAGGGAAAATGAGTTCTTCCCATCAGTGTTATGGCCACAATCACTGTGTTCTCTTTCTGACCCAAGGTGGAAGAATTCTGAGTCCCAGAGTCATCACCTGGAGTACAGCATCTCACTGACAAGGAACATACCGAGGTGCTCCATGAGCAAGAAAGATGGTTTGATTGTGTCCAGCCACTAAAATAATAGGGGCAGGAGGTTGTTACAGTAACTAACAGTCCCTGACTATTATGCCTAAAATGCTATCCATAAGATCTGCTTACAGACTCCACCCCAAGATACAAGATCAGAATCTTCAAGGGTTGCATCTGACCATGTATAATATTTTAAATACTATTCAGCCTGGCTTGGGAATCACATTCTGAAACTGTATAGGTGCCTACACAGGGACTTCAAAAAGTTTTTTGGGAAAAAAATGTCATCATCTTTCCATTCCGTTTTTCTGTTGCCTTGTTAAAGCCCCCTCCTGTATGTGTGCACATGTATAGGCATACACGAACATCTTCATGTATATTAGTGATAACTGTTCAAAGCAAAGGGACGATGGCATTCCTACGTCTCCCCAGGATGAACCTTGACCTTTTAAGCTGTTCTTCCTGGTAGAAACTCTAGGGATAAACTCTGTTTACAGGGGATCAGTGTGGTGTGAGTTGGGCAAGCGTTTCCCACTGCCAATAAGAAGTTCTTTCCGAGACACTGACTGCTTGCCAGCGCAGATGCCCCTGAAAAACGGTTCCTTTGCCAAGTCGGAGGCAGACTCCGGGCAGTTTACATGCCAAGGGGCCATGACTGGGGCTTTTTATTTTCTCCTCTGCAAAAAGCCCTGACCCCGAGGAATCGGCACTTCTGGCTCCAACTGGTCTGCCCGAGCGTGCCATGCTCTCCCAGGTCCACACACTGACTTACTATGTCATGGCAATTTCTTTCAGCCAACAGCAGCAATTACGGCATGTACTTGGTGACAGGCCTCTCCTCCCAGGAATCCCCCATTGCCCTGGGTTGCCTCTCAAAATTGGCAAGAGTGGCTGAAGGTGGGTGACCATCTGGGAGGGAGGGTAAAAGAAAAGGCAGGGCTGGGGGACTCTGCCCTAGAAGAAGCGGTCATGATGAATGGTGTAAAAGGCTGCAAGGACCAAGCCTACCCTGGGCTTCCCAAGCTCCTCTGACGAAAGGACAGTCATGCTTGATGAAGAGTCGATGCCCAAAGCAGGCTTTCAGTGTCTGGTCCCATTTCGAAGCTGTGCATAAACTTTTCAGCAGCATCTTCCATGTCCTTCTTCGTTGTCTGTCCTTCATCTGGAAGCTCCGCTGAACCCTGTTCATTTTGAACCAGTGATGCAGCTTCCAGTGCCCTATCACCACACAAGCCGACACAGGTGGACACACTGTCAGCTAAGTGGTCTGTCCGCCAATCTGTGGAGGGCCAGACTTGGTCTTAAGAACATGGTGTCGGCTGAGCCCTGGTGGCGTAGTGGTTGTGCGCAGGACTGTGGCCCACTGGGATGGAGGTTCAATTCCAGCTCACCAGGATAAAAGGCTGGGCCTCCTACTCCCACCACCAAAGGGCAGTGATGCCAAAAAACAAAAACAAAAACAAAAACATGATGCCTGAAAAGACCTGTCCTTGGAGAAGAACACCATGCTTGGTAAAGCAGAGGGGCAGAGAAGGAGAAGAAGGTCTCTGAGGAGATGGAGGGATACAGTGGCTGCAGCAAAGAACTCTGGCGGGACTGATTTTGAGGAAGGCGCAGGTCCAGGCAGTGTTTTGATCTATCGTCATAAGCGATAAATCGAAGGTGGGAACTACCTCAATAGCATCTACCAATGACCTAGGGTCATTGAGGGGCAGAAGATATCTCTATGACAGACGAACAACTCCCTTCCTAAGACTCCACCCGATAGAGGGACAGAAGCTCATCCTCTGCCTTCCAACAGGAAGCTCGCCCTACCAAGTCACACAGCTAGACAGAAAGGCTCCTGGAAGGCTTTAGGGCATATTCCCACAGACAGCCTGTCTGTCAAATGAGCAGTCATCAGTCCTAGAGACTGCTGTTCCAGAGCGCCGGGAGAAGGAGGGAACAGGACTACCCCAGGCAAGAAGCAGAATAAAAGGACCAGGGTGGGGTAGGGAGGGAGATGGGGGCAGGGAAGAAGGGAGCAGAGGGCATGGAATCACCATTCAATTAGAACAAGTGTTTGTCTCAGTCTCTTTTAATTTAAGGTGTAAGAAATTTTACTGATACACTAAAAAGGCATGTGGGGTGTGGGTTGTGGATTGGAATACTCAGAATTAGACATTGATAACCCTCTATTCCCCAATAGGCAAGATACATACATCCTTAGGGCAGCAAGAGAGGGGCCACTTGTCCAAAACAAAGGCCCATGTGTTGGTGAAGAATATGGAATATACCATGGACTACTAGACGAATGAAGGTCCCTTGGACCTTCTGCCTTGGACGAAGTCTACCTGGGATGTTCTCTGGAAGCCAGCATGGTGAGATTTCCTCTTACATGCTCCGTACGTGTTATTGAGGGGGCAGTCTCTGGAAAATGGCATCCTGCATGGCAGATAATCGGCAACAAAGAGGAAGTGGTTCAATGAGAACCACTGCTAGCACATCCCATACTTGTTTAATGTCTATTCAAAAATAAAACTGCTACCTTTCTGCTCGACTTTTGTAACAGCTTTTCTGAGTTAGCAGGGATTTTTTAATCTTTTTATTACTACCACATTATTCCTTGAGAAGTAGAACCAGAGCACAATCCAGGAGCATTACAATTTCCAGAATGGGGACTCCTGGCAGTATTTGCCAAGGGAGTTTGAAAATAGCCGTGGCCCAGCAACCACCACGTGCCTCCCATCCTTCCCCTCTTCTGAAAGGAAGTGTTTGTTCTCATTGTCCCCTCTGTGGCTCACCTCTGAACATTGGGTGTCTGGAGGTCAATTAATAGTCTGTTTAGTTCATGGGGCTCCTGCTCTACTCTTGAAGAGTCTCCCTATAGGAAGCAGAATTCGGTAGATCCCCACCGAGATTCCTACCCCCGGTGTTCAATCAAACACTGCCCTACTTGCTGCTGTGAAGAGAGAATCCAGACATCATGAAGGCTAAAAATCATCTGGCCTTAGCACAGGAAGATAGCGCCAAATTGGCCAGGTGAGACTCATCTACTTGGGGAAACATTGGAACACAGTGATTATATGTAGAGGATCTGGATTACCACAACCAGATTTGATTCTGTTCTGCAGCTTTAAGATATATAACTTAGACTAGACTTCTGGGTCTTAATCTTTACATTTTCTGAAGAGCAGGCAGAGGTGGGTGGGAAGTGAGGTTGGGAGTAAGCGTAGAGTAAATATGTCTTATTTTAAAGGTTTAATGGAGTTAATCACTCAAATATTCTTGTTACATAATATATGCTAGCTATTCTCATTATTATGTTAGTCTCATTCGATCTATCCATCTCCCATTATTTCAAATATATGCTTCCAATTATATATATTCCCAAATATATATGTATATGTGTATATATTTCTGATGGCATATCATGACTATCTTCTAAATCAACCCAGATTCAAAATCAAACAAACAAATAGGGAAAGATGAAAAAAGAAAAGCTCTTCACTTTCTCTTTATATTTCACCAACAATTTATAATTAGCTGTCAAATTCTGTCAACTCCACCTCCATCATTCCCTTTAGAACCAATGAAGGAACTGGCCAAGGAGAAGGCCCCCCTGGAGCACCAGAGGAACTGGGAGATTAAGAATGCTATCATAATGAAGGAGCATACTGGACAGAATTGGAAGGAATACTTTGATAAGTCATTGAAGGTGTGTCCGTGTAATAGGTTCTTGTCAAAGGTTTGTGAGTGAAAATGGTTTATGCAACTTCTGCCCCACTTGCTTCAAGGGAAGGACTCACCTGACCTAAATTCCCTTTTCTCTTCTGACAACAAGTGGTCTAGAACATGAGTGTGCTCAAGTCTACCTTAGACCACAGAGAAGACAACAGCTTGGGAATGATGGAACAATGAGATGGAAGGAGCCTAGTTCCTTGAATGACCTCATGAAACAAACTTCCCACCAGCCCAGACAGGTTAGAGGATTAAGAGAGAGATAGAGAGAGAAACTTCTCTTTGTTTTCCAAGGTTTCTTTGTAATACCCACTTAGTCACTCTGCTAATAGAGAGGTTTCATAGAGTCCTTTTCTCATTGGCAAAGGCAGGATTGGCAGGGTCAAGTGAAAACAAACCACTTTTTCAGATAGCACATCATCAGGCAGGTCTCAAGATGCCAGCAGGGCACCTGTGCACAATTGAGGTGGACAGGCTGAAAAATCACTTTATAGTGATCTATGTTCCCCAGAGAGACACAGGAGATGACAAAGAAGCTTAGAAGATGTTGGATGCTAGAATCCATGTGAGTGACAACAAACGATCCCATGGCAGATGCATTGTGAATATATATATTTATATATATATTTATATATTCTACCAATAAGTGCCTGGCCACATCACACTCTGCCTCAGTAAACCTTAGTCTGAAGACACTCCAATATCTCAGTGAGTAGGCTCGCCTAGCACAGCCAACAAGAGCTCAAAGGTATGCTATTCTTTCAGGGAGCCTCCTGTGCAGGGACACTCAGCTCTCTTTCTCCTTAGGTCAACTTCCACACCATCCCACACGGACTTCCTAGTTTTGTTGCCTGCTTCGCTGCTGCTGTTCGCCAACTCTGGTGTTACTGCTCATCTCACTTCCTCCTGCCTCCTCATCAAAATTGCCTTTGATGTCCAGCAAGTCATTTATAATGAAATGTGCAAGTGCCTAGGGCTAGAAAAGCAAAAAGGAAGAATATGCTCAACATATCGTAAACTGAAAGATTCTCTGGGCAAAATATTGAATGATGCAGGAAGTATCACAAGAAGATGGAATAATACACAGTTACAGTCCCCAAAAGAATTCATTGACACTGAACCATTTGAAGAGGTAGTATATGAGCAAAAGCCTAGGGTGCTAAAGGAAGAAGTCCAAGCTTCACTGAAAGCATTAGCGAAAAAACAAGGTGCAAAGGATTGACAGAATATACATGGAAGTGTTTCAACAAGCTGATGAAACACTGAAAGCACTTGCTTGTTTATGCCAAGAAAGTTGGAAGACCACTCCATATATGCTCCTTGGAAGCCAGATGTCAAGACTTTGGCTCACGAACTTTGGACATGTTGTCAGGAGAGATCCGTTCCTGGAAAAGAATGTTATGTCTGGTAAAGTAGAGGGACACAGGAAAAGAGGGAGATCCTCAACAAGATGGATTGACAGAGTGTGTTAGTCCAGATGGACTAGAGAAACAAATGAATAAACACACATGTGCATTAGAAAGATCTTTATATACAAGAGCAGTTGAATATTGAGAAAAAAATCCAAGCCCAGGCCAAATCAAGTCCATAAGTCCGATAATAACCCATATGTCCGATACCAACCTATAAATTCCTCTTCAGACTCATGAAACCCATGCAATGATGCCAAAGGCAGGAGGATCAGAGGCCAGTGGGTGCAAAGTCTTGTGGATCCTTTGGTGGTAGAGGCATCTCAGATCTGGCAGGGGTCTCCATGTGGGCCCTTCACCTCTGAAGCTCTGACTGTCATCAGCCTATCTCTATGTGGCTTGTCAGCCAGAATCTCTAACAGAGACTTAGCAGAGAAAGAGAGTGTCTCCCGCCTCCAAGGAGGAATACTGGAGTTCCCAGAATCCTCTGGAGAAGGTCATGCCCACACAGCGGCCTTATGGACTCTGACCTGATTGACAGGTTAAATTCCACCCCTTTAGGCTTAATCTTCTCAAATTCACAAATGACTATATAACCACCACACACAGCAACTTCAACAATGAGCTGAAACATAATAGCAATTGTCAACAGGGTACAAGACCAGGCAATGTTATATTCTATTGTACAAAGTGTCACTAAGAGTCAGAACCAACTTTATGGCACCCAACAGTCTGCATCATAAGCAGTTTGAAACCACCGGCAGCTCCAAGGGAGAGAGACTAGGCTTTCTACTCCCATAAAGAATTGGAGACCCACAGGGGTCATTACGTGTCAGCATTTCTAATGGCAGAGAGTGAGAGCAATAATAGCTAATAAGTTGCTTGTGTTTTCATATGTTTGTTGGTCATATAAAGACAGCCCACGATTCTAAACTCCATAGAATCAAAATCATGGTGATAGCTAGATTTATTGTGCCAACCTGACCAATAGGAGCATGTGGGATTAATCAGGCTGCAGTTTGGTTGAAGGGCAAGGAGATAAATGGCTCTGCAAGGCTCACCTCTCTCATGCTTTCTGGTGATCAGAGCTTGCTGGAGTACGCGTGCTGCTGCTGGAGCTAGTTCTCTGCCTCAAATTGTGACCTACGCTACCTGTGGGCCAGGCCAACCTGTAGATCATGACACTAACGCTTGAGGCTCCTTCCAGACCTGCTTTGCTATTGGTGCATATACCAATTCATGTGTATTTAAACATCTTTGGAAGCAGCAAATACTAAAAAAAAAATTTTTTTAAGCTGTCTTACAAGGAATTTTAATGACTTGTAATGCAGATGTCTGAGAAGATACTATTGTATGCTATGATGCCTGGACTGAGTGGTTTTTCAAAGATCCTCTGATCTACAAAGATGATACTGCTTTTGAACACAGGTTCAGAGCTTGTTTGCATCATGCTTCTTTTGACATGTTTTTTAAGGTAGCGAAAGTGATAAATTATTAAAGTGAAAATTGCTTTACATACTTCCCCCACATTCTGGTGTTATCAGGAAAATTACTCAGGGACCGGAAATGGACCTAGATGTAGCCAGCCTCTTTCTGACAACCGGTTTCCTGCATGTCACTACCCACTGTAATCCCCTGGTCATGCAAATAGACCATGTGTGCGCGCATGCGTATACAAGTGTATACACCTGTAGGGAAAAAGTTGGCTTTATAGACAAGCACACGATTTTCCCCTTAATTTCTCCATTGAAGGAGTCTATGTATTTCCCATTTCTAGTTTTTATAAGTCACCTTTAAACTACCATGACTCCCCAGATAACAAGCCTAGGAGAACTGCCAGGCAGTTGATCTCTCTATCTTCTGGTTACCATTAGATGGGCTCTCCCCTCTTCCTCTTTCTCTCCACCCTGAGAGCTGGTCGTATCCCTGATTCTCTGGCTTTCCAGTTGAGTTCCAACTGTGGGAAGCAGTTCCAAGAGTCCCGCAAGAGGAAGGGAAAGGGGGTGGCGGTCTGTGCTCTCTAGGCACGTCCCCTCCAGTGCTTCTACACGATGGCTGTGCTGCCCCACCAGAGAGGTTCCAGCTCCTGTCCAGCTGGCTTCTGCGCACAGCTGGCAGGTGCTCTCACTCTCTCCACCCACTCAGCCACTTTCAAGATTCTGTTGACCACTCCCTCCCCACAGGGATTTAGGCTGGTGTGATGGGGGTGGTGGTGGTGGTAACATGACTCATCATACTACTTCGTTGTCCCTTAAGGAGACTTTACTATAATTTTGAATACCTTAACAGTCTCTGTCTGGCTAAGACAATGGTGCTACAGCAGGCAAACTCAGGATTAATATTTGTGAAAGAAGGAAGCATCCTTACTGATTTGACTCCAGCTCACGGTGACCGTCCCTGTGTGTCAGGTTGGAACTGTGCGCCACAGCGTTTTCAACCGCTGCTGTTTCAGAAGGGACGGCCACATGTTTCTTCCAAGACAATTCCAAGTGGACATGAGCCTCTCATCTCAAATGTCCAAAATGTTAGTTTCAGAGTGCTTACCTGAGTGCACCCACAACCTGGACCCTGACACTCAATGTAGGCCCTTGACTACCTCCCACCCATTGAGTTCATCCATTTCTCCCAGTCTTGCATATAAAGACTATGGAGAGTTTCTTTAACTTAAATGTATGGATTATTTGTGGTCCTCATTAGGGTCTCAGGCAAAAGGATGCTTCTAGTCCACACCAAAGACTGTTTTTTAGAGCACATATCAATAGGTAGGATAAGTAATGTTCTCCCTTTAGGAAGGGAACAAAGTGAATGCTAGTGATCTTTCACACATTCTTCTGTTAAAAATCATTTTATTGGAGGCTCACACAACTCTTCACAATCCATCCTTCCATCCATTGTATGCCAAGCACATTTGTACATTTGTTGCCATCCTCATTCTCAAAGCATTTATTTTCTACTTAAGTCCTTGGTATTAACTCCTCATTTTCCCTCTCCCTCCTCTCCCCCCCATGAACCCTTAAAATATATAAATTATTATTATTTTGTCATATCATACACTGTCCTATGTCTCCCTTCATCCACTTCCCTGTTGCCCATAACCCAGGGAGGAGTTTATATGTAGATTCTTATCATCGGTTTCCCCTTTCTACCTCTCCTCCCCTCCACCAGCCCAGTTTCACCACTCTCACCACTAGTCCTGAAGGGACCATCTCTTCTGGATTCCCCATGTCTCCAGTTCCTATGTGTACCAGTGTACATCCTCTGGTCTCGTTGCATTTGTAAGGTAGAACTGGGATCATGATAGTGGGGGGGAGGAAGCATTGAAGAACTAGAGGAAAGTTGCATGTTTCATTGTTGCTACACTCTACCCTGACTGGCTCATCTCCTCCCCGCGACCCTTCTGTAAGGGGATATCACATTAACTACTGATGGGCTTTGGATCCCCAAGCTCTACTTCCCCTCATTTATAATGATATAATTTTTAGTTCTTTGATGCCTGTACCTGATCCCTTTGACACCTTGTGGGTGACCACAGGTGTGGCTGGTGTATTTCTTCTAGGTGGGCTTTGTTGCTTCCGAGCTAGATGGTCACTTGTTTACCTTCAAGCCTTTAAGACCCCAGATGCTACATCTTTTGATAGCCGGGCACCATCCGCTTTTTACACCACATTTGCTTATGCACACAGTTGTCTTCAGCGATCATATGAGGAAGGTGGGCGTGCAATGATACGTTTTGTTCTTTGATGCTTGATACCCGATCCCATTGACACCTCATTTTCACACATTCTTCAAGCTCTATTTTTAATATACCCAGAGAGAATCTGACCAGATTCTCATGGGTTACTTTATTAAGACTCACTGCCTTCAGGTCAAAGCTGACTCACAGTGACCCCCTCTGGGTTTCTGAGACTGTAACTGTGGATGGGAATAGAAAACCCAGTCTTTCTCCCATGGAGGTGCTGGTGGTTTCAAACTGCTGAGCAGACAAATCACAGTCCAACATGTAAACACTATATCTCCTTGTCATCTTCGTTAGGACAGGTCTTCCATTCTCTACAATTGCAACTTTTCTGATGTGCTGGTCTAAGCAGGCCTGTACAGCTCCCTCTCATGTGGGTCTTGGACTCCTCCATCAAGGCTACAGACAAGGCACCAGCAACCCAGCCCCAGGACTGTCCAGCTCAAACACTGGCTATGGGCACGGTATCAATCTGTGAACTCAATGGGACCTCAGCTGATAATAAAGCAGAGGATCAAGGCGTGACTTTACGAGGATGGTTACATTTCTGAAATGTATTATTTCTTGTTGCTGGATCTTGTCAAGAAATGATTTCCATGCATCTGTCCCCCTCTGTG
Organism: Nesogale talazaci; assembly: GCA_004026705.1. Lineage (NCBI taxonomy): Eukaryota > Metazoa > Chordata > Mammalia > Afrosoricida > Tenrecidae > Nesogale > Nesogale talazaci. The sequence goes on from PVJH01024049.1 coordinate 29,698, forward strand.
CACTGTCAGGCTCGGGGTGTTTGTGATCTGCACATGCATCTCTGATTTCAACCTGCAATGGGCAGGTGCTCACTGGCAGGGAAGAGCGTTTGAAGCACTTACTGATGAAGAGCACAGTCTTCAGTTTGAAGGATCTGTCAACATGAGGAAAGCAAACATCTTCACAACGGGATCAGTAATCCTTATCCTGGTAAGTGGAGAAGATACTGCAATTGTCAAGAATTTCATTTGACTTCGAGCCATAATCAATACCCATGGAGGTAACAACCAAGTCTTGAAATGCTTGACTTCACTGGGCAAAAGTGCTTTTTTTGTTTGTTTTTAAGTCACCATCCAGTTAATTCTGACTCATAATGGCCCTGCATAAGGTTATTAGGGTTATAACCTTATCGAGATTATAAGTGGGCATGGGAGCAGGCACATTCACCTTTCTCCCACAGGATAGGTGGTGGATTTGAACCACAAACCTTGCAGCTTACATCATGACTAGGATGCCTTACATTGCTCACAGAATTCTCCCCTACTTTTAAAGTAAAATTAGCAAAAGGAAGAAACCATTTTTGTTTGGTTTGGTTTTTAAAAGGCTATCTTAATATACTGCAAAAGACTGCTTCAACATATTCAAGGACATAGGCGTCACGTTGAGGGCAAGAATGCTCTTCATAAGCTATCCTATTTTTAACTCCTCCATAGGCATGGGAAAGTTGGACACTCCATGAGTTTACTACAAAGCCTGTTTTCCCATCATTTTATACCCCAGCAGCTTATCCTTATTGTCGTTAGGTCCCCTCAGGTCAGTCCCAACTCGTACAAACTCATACAACAGAATAAGACATCATCCGGCCCTGTCCACTCTCACAATTCTCCCTAGGTTTGAGCTGATTGCCGCGGCCACTGTGTCAATCTACCTTACTGAGGTCTTTCTCTTTTTCACAGGCTTTGTATTTGACCACACATGATGCTCTTCTCCAGGAGCTGGCCCCTCTCACTCATGCGTCCAAGGTACATAAGACAAAGTCTCACCATCTTTGATTCACAGGAGTCTTCTGTCTGTTCACCGACACAGGTTTGTTTGTTCTTCGGGCAACATCCAGTGCCCACACCAGTATTCACATGCATCAGTTCTTCTTTGAGCTTCCTTATTCATTGCATTCTTTTCATATGCATATGGTGCTGTGATAAGAGGTCATCCAGTGGGTCCCCACCCATAGAGACCCCATGCACAACAGGACAAAGCGCTCCATCATTCTGCACTGTCCTCACAATTGTCCCTGTACCCCAGCCCATAGGTGCAGCCATGGTGCCAATCCATCGGGTGGAGGGCCTTCTTTTTCGCTGCCCCTCCACTTTACCAAGCTGGATGTCCTTCTCCACGGACTGCTCTCTGCTGACGGTGGGTCGAAAGTAGGTTACAGGAAATCTTCCCATCCTTGCCTCAGAGGAGCACGTGGACCTCCCTTCTCCAACAGAGATCTGTTTGCCCTTTTAGCATCCACGGTGCTTTCAATGGTCTAGTCTTCTCCAGCGTGACAATTCAAATGCATGGAGTCTTCTTCAATCTTCTTTATTTAATGTCCAACTCTCACAGGCATGTGGGGTGAGTCAAGAGACCATGACCTGGGTCAGGCACACCGTGGTTCCCAGAGTAACATCCTTGCTTTTTAGTACTCTAAAGAGGTCTCGTGCAGCAGAGGTACTAAATGCCACACTTCTTTGTTTTTTAGTCTTTTGACTCCTGCTTCCACGAGCATGGACTGTGGATCCAAGAAGAACAAAATCCTCGACAACTTCAAGCTTTTCTCCATTTATCATGATGTTATTTATCTATTGGTCTAGTTGTGAAAATTTTGGTCTTCTTTACATTAAATTGTAATCCACACTGAAGGATATGATCCTTGATCTTCACCAGCAAGTTCTACAAGTCCTCCTCACTTGCAGCAAGCAAGGTTGTGTCATCTGTATATTACAGGTTGATAGCAAGCCTTCCTCTGATCCTCATGCCATACTTCTCCTCATATGCTCCAGCTTCTCTGATCATTTTGCTCAGTATTTAGATTGAAGAAGTATGATGAGAAGACATAACCTTGATGCACACCTTTCCGGGATTTAAACCATGCAGCCTCTCCTTGTTCTGTTTGTACATCTGTCTCTTGATGCAAGTTCCTCGTGAGCACAGTGGTGTTTTCTAGAAATTCCATTCTTCTGAAGGTTACCCATAGTTTATTATGGTCCACCGCAGGTGAATGTCTTTACGCAGTTAAGGAAGCACAAGTAAACATCGTTCTGGTCTTCTCTGCTTTGAGCCAAGATCCACCTGACCTCAGCAATGATATCCTTCATCCTGCATCTTCTTCTGAATCTGGCCGAACTTCTGGAAGTTCCTTGTCAATGTGCTGCTTCAACTGTTGTTGGATAATGGTCCATACACACATCGAAGGCCTCTTTAACTTGTTCCAGAGCTAGGATGCCTCTGTAAGGGTGGAGGGGCGCCTGACCCATCGTGGTCTTTTCTTTTTCAGCAGCCTTCCTCACTGTAATGCAGCCTTTGTTTCCATGACTGCCACTGCCATGGAAGTTGTAGCTCCAAGGAAAATAGAATCCTTGAACACTTCAATCCTTTCTCTATTTATGGATGTCTAGAGGTCCATGCGGTAGGTTTTGTTGATTTCTCTATTTATGGATGTCTAGAGGTCCATGCGGTAGGTTTTGTGTCAACTTGACTGAGTCAGAATCCTCAATAATTTGTTGTCAGAGAAGACCAGCCTTCAACAACCAAAGGACCTGGGTACAATTGTATGGCAACAATATATAGAGATTAAAGTCACAGAGGATAGGAAAGACAGGAGAGAGACGGAGAGTAAAATAAAGGCGTCAGACACATTTATGGTAGCATGCTTACTTCAGCCCTTCTTTTTTGGGGGTGGGGGGGGCATCATTGCCCTTTGGTTGTCATGGGAGCTACCCAGCACTGCTCCTGAGAGCCACTGCTGGGTTTGAACTGCCAAGTCTGAGGGCCGCAATTCCGCACTCAACCACTTACGCCACCGAGGCTCAGCCCACTTCAGCCCTTCTTGATGGTTCACATGGAACTTGAAGAAAAGAGAGGGAGTCTTTACTATCTTGGGACATTTTTCGGTAGCCACCAGACACATTCAGTAGATACATGTGTCACAAGGTGGATGGTATCTACATGAAGGTCCCTGAGCTCACAAGTGAGGAAACCAAATACCTGCATTAAGGGAAAGTACGAAGGGGGAGTGGGTGACACAGCTGGAAGAGAGAAAAGGATGTCTGCTTCTAAGGGAGAGACAATCAACTGTGTGCTCCCTTTAAGGCATCCTAGCTGTTAAGGGAAAATCTGGGAAACTATTTAAAAGGAGATCATGTACTTGGATTTTTCCTCTAGCCAAAGTGGAGGCTCTCCTACCATGGAACGCTAGCTTTCCAGAGTCCCTCTGTTATAAGTGAAGGAATCTAGTCCTCATCTTATTTCCCTCAGTGTCAGTTTTCCCCAGATTGGCAATTAATCAGCAGGCCCAGCCAGATGCTGCCTACTCTGAGGGTGTGGCCTGCTTCATATCCATGAACAGGTGGCGCTGTCTCTCTCCTTCTACTGCTAGCCTGGGCACCCGAGTCTGGCTTCCTGGTACTGTTGGCGGTCTGACGTTGTTCGCCTTTGATGCACTTAGCTCTGCTTCCACTGGCTTGTGCTCTCCACTTAGTCTAGGTGTAGGTTTGACATGAGGACAATGAAGTATTCTGAAATTCCCATGTCTCGGTGTCCTCCATGATTTGTTATGAACCACACCATCGACTGTGTGTGCAGCCACTAAAACACAGGTAAACTTCTTTCTGGGATTCTTTTCTTTTAGTCACAATCCATCAGATGTCAGAACTTCTATCTTTCTCATACCACGGTCACCACTGGACTCCGCTTGGATATCTGGCAGCTCCCTGATGACATTCTGCTCCATCTGTGGTCTAGCAGTATGTCATACTGCGGTGACTGGAGTCTGCCTGTGATGTTGGGAGCTATGCCACTGTTATTTTGAGGGCTGTCAAGGTCATCCAAGGTGAACAGTTTTCAACAGAGCTCCCAGACTAGGAATGTACTACTAAGAAG